>VCII01000638.1:0-27716 GCA_006030095.1 Triplophysa siluroides
AAAGCTTCAGCCAGATTGGCTGGCGCCTCAGCGGTCACATTCCAATTATCAATCCACTTAATATTGTGACTAGACTAGTTGTTACTATAGGGTGTGACCCGCATAAATACAAGTCGTATAAGCGCGGAACCAAATGGTTAATCGTTCAAATATAGACATAATGATAAAATAGATCCGGGGGGGGGACCAAGGCGGAAATCTCACTTGGAATATAAGATATCTATCATGTAATTTTGTGGTGAACTGTACCCCGTTTAAGGGGGTAAAATGTCTTTATGAGGCAGGGGAGGCATGATCACATGTGGTCATGAATATACAACAAGGCACTGCAAAGATTTTAAAACAAAAACTTATTTGCTTGTGGTAGTATTATGTATTTACATCAATCGTTTTTGTTTTTTATCAGCACACTTTCTAAATTCTAAAAGTGTGGAACAAACTTGAATATTTATAATATAATTGCAGTTTTAATTGTCATTATTAAATCTTCACATATTGTCATCTTGGGCAGCGTTGAAAAAAGGGAAACAAATTTATCATTAACCGGGTAGACCGGGAAATAAACAGTGAAGGCGGTAGCGCAAAAAACTGTAATTTCTGGGGTTGTCGGTTATAACATTTTATTTGCCTCGTCCATTAATTTTGAACTGAGAATTTTCCATCCTCCACCCACTTAATTAACGCAAACATCATCTGCTTTACTCGTCTTTAGTTCAGTCAGAATTCGCGCTCTGAGACAACGTCAATTCCCAGATAGCACACGTACCTCGCGGAGACGTCTGCGCGAGGTCGTGGTTTTCGTCTGTAAGATGTCTATATTAGGGCGTTTGCTCATCTGCAATACCTCGCCGACGTCCGCTCCAGCTCTTTAAACGATGTCCACCAGATCTTCCAGATGCTTTGTTATTTATAAAGACGGTGAGCCGCTCTTTCACAGATGTGTATCAGATGTTCAGACGTCTGCTAGACCTCTGATATATGTAGCCCAGACATCGTTTTTTTCTCTAATTATTTCATAATACACGATCTACACCTCCCCTCATGCATGTTACAATTACCAAATTAAATTTCACACTATCTATAGTTGAAAAAAGAACACACACTCGTTAATTTTAGCAAAAAATGTAATAGACAAACATAAGTTTAGTAACAGAACGTACATTTATAACATATAAACACATCAAATAAACACAGCAAACAAACAATTACACCATTATATCCTCCCTGGGGCCAACGTAGAAGTCCTTGACGAACTTTTCCGCCTCTGCCTCAGTGGGGGGACAGAAGAACAGGGTTCCTTATAGCGGAAGCTGTATGTTAAAATAAACATTTACAAATATTTAATGACAAAAGTGAACAAACATATTTCAAGTTACATTAAAATAAACCTTAATTGTTCCATCTGGTTAAATCACCCGGAATATAAAGTCACCCGGAAGTATTACCGATCATTACGCATGGCAGTTCAGAGTCAGACGCGTCAAGCTCTTCCTTCCTGCATGATTCAATCTATACGTATTACGTAAACCATGTGCTCATGTCGAAACAAGACACGCGAGGGAAGATTTACTTGAGGTCTGTGCATAACAAACTATATTTAATAATTGTATTGTAGGCCCGAAGTAGTGAACTAAAATAGTTTATTTCACTTTACAGCCCTAATACAACATCTGTTCAGCATTGTGAAGTAGTCCAGATCGAGTACTTTAATTAGCGTGGTCAGGTGTCATGGTCCACTATCATGTCATGTTTTGTTCTTGGTTTTCTGTGGAGCCATGGCATAGCCTTTGGTTACGTGGTGGGAGAGAGACTATTTTGGCCTCTATTTGGCCATACTCTCTCTCTCCGGTCTGCGTCATTGTTCCCGCCATCTCGTCAGCCTCTCCTTAGTGCTTAATCCCCAGCACCTGTTCCTCGTTATGATCCTGTGTTTGTCACCCTTTAAAACATCCTCGTGTTCATTGTCTTGTGCTCGTTCATTGTATGAAGTTCCTGTAGCTGTTTGAGTAGCTTATGCTGTCGTTACCGTCTTGTATGAAGTTCTTGTCACCTTGTTTCCTCCCGTATTAGTAAGTGTCAGTTTAGTGTTTATCTCAAGTCTTTGTTTTTTCTTAGTTTAGTTGTAAGTCAGTGTCCAAGTCCTTGTTAAAGTTTATTGTTTATCCTGTCTTGTTTTTCCCCCTCGTGGGTTTTTGTTTTGCCTCTTTGTAGTCTTTGTTATTTTGTCAATAAATACCCCTGTTAACCCCTTCACCTCCTGTCTTGTGCCTGCAATTGGGTTCTCCTGCCTTGTCTCTCCCCCAGTTCATGACAGTCAGGTGTGTGATTAGGGTTGGAAATAAACTATTCAGATCACGGGCCTTCAAGGACCGGATTTCAATAACCCAGCACTAAATTGATGGTGTGTATTTTAGCTTACCTATTAAGAGTGCTCCGAAGTTTGTTTTACGAAGGCCTTTTTTTCCTCCCCTTCCACACCAGTTGAGTTGCCGTGCGACGTCTGTCGTGAAAACTTTGAAGCAAATCCTCCACACAGTCTTCATATTGGGGCCTCCACTGAGGGATAATCTGTTAACCTTCAACAGGTAAAATTTGAGTTGTAATGCTTTTAATGTATGATATGCTCACCATGCATAATATACAATATTGCAGTATGCAATAAAATAACATTATTGTGGATTGATTTAAATCTGTATTTAAAATCATAGTGAAATTAAAGATATCATATACATAAATTGTTCATATAGCATTATACATACATTTTTGTGTGCACTGTGCACAATTAGCTTTTATGTGTTCACCTAAAGAAATCTGACGTAAGGCCTTAAAATATGATGTACATTTGAAATTCTGAGTAATTACTGTAAGCGTGTTTGTTATGGACACTTGAACTTTGCAAATGGCACAATGCACGAAGACTTATTGCACCCTTAGCCTATTTAATAGCTAATTTTATGGTGAAAGCCCACTCTTAGTCAAATGTGTAAGAAACTTTCTCATGCTAAACACATACAGTTTTTGTATTGTTTGAAATGTGCCACTTAAATTGTTCAGTCGTTTTTGACAATCATTAAAGAATCACTAAACTTTTGCCATGAACAGAGTCTGCTTGTATGCTACACTTATTTCTTAAGATTTATTTTAACATTTAGTTTACAAATTATATAATAGAGCAATGGTCCGGAAAGGCAAAAAAACAGCATAATCTGTCTTTTTCTCCCCCCATACATATCCAGACCGTAGGAATACTCATTCTATAGGAACATATACAGTGTTTAAAAAGCTTTTTTTTTCTGATGATCAAATAATGCTGACAATATATGATGGTTTACACACAGAAAATGTTTCAGAATATAACACAAAGGGTTGGTTTCCCAGACAGATATTATTTAGACCAGGACAGTTTAATTAGAAAATTTAAGTGGCTTTAACAAGCATAAAAACATTATTTGTGTGCAGTTTGAGACAACACAAAGGGCACTGATGTATTTTGAGACATGTTAGTGCAAGCTGTTTTCAGTTAGGACAGCTCTTAAACTTCTTTTAGTCTAGGACTAGTCTAATCCCTGTCTGGGAAACCACCCCAACATGTTTTTAACATGGGAGTTAAGAATCATTATTAATAATAGAGCGCCAGTAGTAAGCATAAGAGACCTCGTTCTAAAACATGGCAAGTCTTAATAGTTAAAATCTTTGTATGTACAGTGTTGTGCAAGTTTGGGCACCCTTGGCTCTTAATACTTGTGTGGTTACCTGGATGATCTATGACTGTTTTTTTATTTTGTAATGATTGTTCGCAAGTCCCTTTTTTGTTCTAAACAGTTAAACTGAGAACTGTTCTTCAGAAACATTCTCCAGGTCCTGCAGATTTTATTGTTTTCCAACATCTTTGGCATATTTGAACCCCTTCCAGAAGTGACTGGTTTTGATAGCATGGTTTTGATAGCATGCTTTTTGGTATGATCTCTGTTGAAGTATTGCACTCATATTTATTGTATTACGGCATCTGCCGAATTCCCTATTCCTTTCATTTAAAGGTATTACGGTTCTAATGTGACTTCATCACGTTGTTACGTTAACGTGATTGTTGCGTCTCTATTGCACTAAGCAGATGCTGTCGTTATGATAAAAAAATAAAAAAAAAGGACTTGAATAAAAGTGATAAAAGAGCAACGTTCTGTTTGTTTCTTATTACGTGAGTGATGGTGAACTGCGCACTCAATGTCCAACAGGTTATGGGCCCAGGAAAGAAACAAGCGAACGTCTTGAGTAAGTCTTACGCGATGTATTACGCGGTTTAGCAGTGAAAAAGAAGAAGATTAGCACAAAAGTCAGCGGTTTTACAAAATGGCGAGCAGAGCGACAGGATTACAGACACCACAACTTTTATTTGACGGATCAGAAGAGAGGTATGATCTTTGGGAAACAAGATTCCTAGGCTACTTGCATACTTTAAAGCTAAAACAGACTATTTTGCATGACCCCACTAATGCTAACGCAGAAGCGCTAGCCGAAGACGGACGGAAGAATGCTGATTGCTATGCTGAATTAATAAGATTGATAGATGATAAAAGCCTATCACTGGTAAGACATGAAGCTGCTGATGATGGAAGAAAAGCTCTGAGAATTCTGAAAGAACATTACTCGGGAAAAAGTAAGCCGAGGATAATAAACATGTACACATCGCTAACCCAGCTACGCATGGCGGACAACGAGAGCGTTACCGACTACCTAATAAAGGCAGAGAACATCATTACGGTACTGCGAGACGCGGGAGAGACCATGAGTGACGGCCTAACCATAGCTATGATTCTCCGCGGATTACCAGGTACTTTCAAGCCGCTAGCCGTTCACATAACGCAAAATGAGGACAACGTCACGTTCACGGACTTTAAAAGAAGGCTACGGATTTACGAGGAAGCAGAAAAAATAAAAACAACAGAACCTGCAGATAATGTGATGAAAGCACAGACAAGACAGGGACGAGTCTTTTCCAAGTCGTACCCTAAAGACAGAAAAAATGAAGATACCAGTGTAACATGTTACAAATGTGGAGTAAAAGGACACAAAGCAAGACAATGCTACAAAAGAGTATGGTGTAATCATTGTAAAAACAGTACACATGCAGAGTTCCTGTGCAAGAAAAGAGGAGACAAAGATGGTGCTAGAAAGGTCACAGATGAACAAGACAGCGACCAAGATCATCTATTCAAAGCTGAGCATTCAGAGTTCGGGAGACCGTCGGACAATGTAAAGAAGAAAGGCATCATGGTAGACGCTGGAGCAACATCCCACATAGTGAATGACATACAAAAGTTTAAAAACTTTGACAGCTCTTTTCGACCTGAGACTCACTCCGTGGAATTAGCCGATGGGACAAAGTGTAGCGGAATGGCACAACAAAGAGGAACGGCAGAAGTTTACTTCCTGGATGACACTGGACGACATCACAGAGCACAACTGCGAAACGCATTATACATGCCTCGTACCCATGTGATATTTTCTCAGTTTCGAGAGCAACGGACGGAGGAGCAACAATCACTTTCAAAAGAGGAAACAGTCGAATGGTAACAAAAGATGGAAGCAGGTTTGACATCCATGAAAGTGGAAATTTGTATTATTTACCAACTATCGAAAAGAATGTCGACAAGTGCAAAGTGAGTCATGATTTACAAACCTGGCATGAAATTTTGAGCCATTGTAACTATGAAGATGTGCAAAGATTGCAAGGTGTAGTGAGAGGTATGGAGATAAAAGGAAGCACAGTCAAACAAAATCAGTTTTGTGATGTTTGTACGCAAGGAAAATTCACTCAGACAAGAAACAAGGAGCCAGATGGGAAAAGCAAAGAAACCCTTGGAACTGATTCACACTGATCTGGCTGGTCCCATGCCGACACAAAGCAAAGAAGGACACAGATATACACAGTCCTTCACAGATGACTATTCTGGTACTATATTTGTGTATTTTCTTAAGTCTAAAGCTGACACAGTACAAGCCACAGAGAAGTTCTTGGCTGACATAGCACCTTACGGAGAAGTCAAGTGTATCCGTTCAGATAACGGCACTGAATTTACGAGTCAAAACTTTCAGACACTATTGACAAAGAACAAGATTAGACACGAAACCTCTGCGCCTTATTCGCCTCACCAGAACGGTACAGCAGAGAGAGGCTGGAGAACACTCTACGAAGTGAGCAGATGCTTACTGATCGAAAGCAAGTTACCTGACGAGTTATGGAACTACGCTATGCAAACGGCAGCTTATGTGAGAAACAGGTGCTACAGCAGGCGTACAAAGAAAACGGCATACGAGTTATTCACTGGAAGAAAGCCAGATGTTTCAAAAATGCAAAAATTGGAGGAGCAACATGTTTGCCTTACCAACAAGAGAAAGGAAAACTAGCCTCTAGATGTGAGAAGGGTGTTTTCATTGGCTATGACAAAAACAGCCCGGCCTACCTAGTGTACTATCCTGATGCTGAAAAAGTCCAAAAACATAGACTGGTGAAGTTCACAAATAAGACAACCAAAGAAAGAGAAACCCAAACAACGGAGTCATTCACAGAATATGATGATATAGATCCGAAAACCGTTAGCGGGAAGGAAAATGTGGATGAAAATGTGAAAAATGTACCAGGTCAAGGCATTCAAAATGAAGTTTCCGAGAGTTTATCTGAACAGATTGAACCTACAGAGCCAGGTAAAGATACAGAGACTGTAATCAAAAGGAACCCACCAAGAGCTAGGAGGAAACCAGTTCACTTACTTGATTTTGAGACTGAGAATATTGAGGACAAAATGCAAACATGCATAGATTTTTGTTACAGGACAGTGTGCGACATACCACAAACTTACCAGGACGCCACAGCATCAACCAAATCAAGGCAATGGAGAAGTGCCATGGATAAAGAAATACAATCGATGGAAGAAAACAAGACTTTCACACTCACACAGTTGCCACCAGGAAAACAGCTAATTGGAGGCAGATGGGTGTACACACTAAAAAAAGATACTGATGGATCTGAGAAATACAAAGCAAGATTTGTTGCAAAAGGATATAGTCAGAAACAAGGGACTGACTATGATGAAACATTCTCACCCACAGCTGATATGACAAGTGTGAGAGTGGTTATGCAAAAGGCAGTGCAAGAGAATCTCATCCTGCACCAGATGGACGTTGAGACTGCTTATCTGCATGCACCAATTGATCACGAAATCTACATGGAACAGCCAGAGGGCTATGAGCAAAAATCAAAAAAGGGAGAAAAGCTAGTATGTAGGTTAGAAAAATCACTTTATGGTCTTAAGCAATCTGGCAGAAATTGGAATGCTGTATTACATGTATGTTTGGTTGAGAATGGTTTTACACAAAACTCAGCTGATAACTGTGTGTATACAAGGGAAACATGTGATGAGAAAGTAATCCTGATTGTGTGGGTAGATGACCTGATCATTGCTGCTAAAAGTGAAAGTGTTCTGGAAAGTGTAAAGAGAATGCTTACTGAGAGGTTCAAAATGAAAGACATGGGGAGATTAAAGTACTTCCTGGGCATTGATTTTGAACAAGCAGAGGGTCTAGTCAAAATGTCACAGGAGAGATATGTGATAAAAATCCTAGATCGTTTTGGTATGCAAGAATGCAAAGCTAGAGAAACTCCATGTGAGTCAAAGCTTGATTACTCAGATAATGCTGAAAAAATGAAAGAACCAAGAAAATACAGAGAAGCAGTGGGAAGTTTAATTTACTTGTCCACTTGCACACGACCTGATATAAGTTTTGTGGTCAGTAAACTATCTCAGCATTATGCTGAACCAACAGAACAACACTGGAACACAATAAAACATGTGTTCAGATACCTTAAAGGTACAGCAAAACAAGGATTGTGTTTCAGAAAAAATGACGGAGAAAGACTAGGTCTAAGAGTCTATTGTGATGCTGACTGGGCATCAGATACAAAAGATCGACGTAGTACTTCAGGATATTGTGTCAATCTAAGTGAAGGAAGTTCTCTGATTTCATGGAAAACCAAAAAGCAGCCAACAGTGGCATTGTCAACTTGTGAGTCAGAATACATGTCCCTAGCATCAGCAATGCAAGAATGTGTTTACTTAGAGCAACTACTTAAAGGTATGGATGCATATGTGTATGCACAAACCAAGGTGTTTGAAGACAACCAAGGTACCATAGCACTAGCCAGAAACCCAATCTCTAGGCAAAGGTGCAAACATATTGATGTCAAATATCATTTCATAAGGGAAATTGTAAATGATGGCAAGGTCATTTTGGAATATTGTCCCACAGAGGAAATGGTTGCTGATATTTTGACAAAGCCAACCACCAAGCAAAAATTGAGGAGGTTTGCTAAAGACCTTTTTGGCACCTAAGAGTGTATATGCCAGATGTAAAAGGTATTTTACATTGTTGATGTTTATATTATGTTCTATATAAACATGTGTGAATGTATATTTTCTTTTCTTTGTAACACAATAAGCTAAGAGCGAGTGGGGGTGTTGAAGTATTGCACTCATATTTATTGTATTACGGCATCTGCCGAATTCCCTATTCCTTTCATTTAAAGGTATTACGGTTCTAATGTGACTTCATCACGTTGTTACGTTAACGTGATTGTTGCGTCTCTATTGCACTAAGCAGATGCTGTCGTTATGATAAAAAAAAAAAAAAGGACTTGAATAAAAGTGATAAAAGAGCAACGTTCTGTTTGTTTCTTATTACGTGAGTGATGGTGAACTGCGCACTCAATGTCCAACAATCTCTCTTATTTTGTTGAAATTATTCACACTTTAACAGATTCTGCTAGGAGTGCCCACACTTTTGCATAACACTGTAGCCTACATGCACAAGCACTATATGTTTATGTTTTGAAAATGTCAACGATTCTTACCATTCTCTGCATAAATCCTTTTTCTGCAAGTTTTTCCTCTAGCCTATCTAGATCAGCAATGCTTGCTGGAGGAAAGACACCACTCTCTTCCTCTTCGGCCATATCCATCTGGGGTAAAGCGCGTCTGTTTCCTGTTATAGACTGCACCAGTGAAGTCAGGTGGTTGATCTTAATGTCCATTTTCTCCAGCTTTTCCATAATTGCCCTTTCTACAGCTGTAATAAAGAAAATAATTAAATTTGGGATATAGATTTCATGAATAACGATGCATTTTACAGCTCATTTAAACTACGAAATCAATGTACATGTATGTATTTCTCAAAGCACCCAGGGCTGGAATTTCCTGTCTTGCAGCATCTATAAATATAAATTTACTGGCAGGTTTAAAATTTCAGATGTATTTTTACAATTTGTCTTGGTGGATTTTACCAAGAACGTGTCAAGTTATTTAGGCTGAAATGTAACACCTTTTCATAAAATGATCCAACCTATGTATTAATATGTTATAAAACTGTTAGGTCCAGTCCTTAATTCTGATTGGGCAATAGCTGTGTTGTATTCATGGTAAAGCACAGCTATGACTACTGCACCTAATGATTCTTTGTACCACTGCGCAGCACCATTAGAAATGTAAACAAAACATTCTGTTGCTGTTCATAGTCTATCAAGGACTGTTTTTCCTGTGGAAGGGAGACCAAGTAATTTTACTTCATGCAACTTGCATTGATGGTTTGCGTAAAGTATTTGTATTTCTATGATAACCGTTTTATAAAAGCAACAAGATGCTCGAGACTAGTGCTTTATTGTAAATAAATTATTACCAAAGGGATTGCCTACACTTGTGTTGTGCATAAACCACGCACTTCAGGTGTGACTTCTTTTACAGACTCTTGTACCGTATTACTTCCTTAACAATTTTTCTGGTAAGAAATGCGCTGGAGTGGAAATTGTTGTTGAAAAGCTATTACTGATATATTTGTATAACATAAGTTACCTTGTGGTCTTTCTTGGTGATCCGCCAAGGGTCTTGGGACAGAAAAGGTGGGTCTGTTAAATATAATGTTATATTAATATTTAGTTTTGATCCTGTTGTGAATAGTGTTTCTTTTTTCCACCTTCCTATTCAAATTATTGCTCTTACCTTGTGTGTTAGGTGGATCGAGATACCAGCTCTGATGGTGTGCCTTGGAGATTCCTTGAGCTGCAAAGATGGATTAGGTAAGATTTGCTTGTATCCAAGACATGTAAAAACCGTGAAATAAAAAAAAAACTTAAAATAACAGTAATCATACTATGGGCAATTAATTTTTTATATTAGCTGCGTTTCCACTTTGATGTGTCTTTGTTTTGGGCTCTTGGTTAGAAGTCCTAGGCTACTGGATCGACCTGAATGCCCTGGTCTGCACATGCTCGACCGTGGAAAAGTGCCTATTGACATTACCAGCAATCTCCAGTAAGTTCATTGTTCTTTTGATAACATAAGGATTCAAGTGGTGTCAAAAGGGGATGCAATGTGGATGCTTGCTGTAGTCCAAGTGTTAGTGTGAATGTTCATGTGCCCAGGAAAACCGTAAGTTATAAGGTTAATGGACCCTTAGTGAAACATTGGTTGCAAGATAAAATGCATTTCTCTGCCAATACCGATAGCATGCCAAGCATGAATGTGCTTATACCAATAGTTTGGTAGTTACAACCTTATAAAGCATTGCTTAAAAAATGAAAATTCTGTTGTGCATTACTCGCTTTCTAGTTGTTCCAACCTATATGTTTGGTTGCACACAAAAAATATTTGTAAGAATGCTTGTAACTAAACAGTTCTTAGACCCAATTGACTACCATAGTACTGACAATGGCAATGGCAGTCAAAGGTGCCCCAGAACTTTTTACTGTCCTACATTCTTCCAAATATTGTATTCATATTATATATATATATATATATATATATTCATCGGAACAAAGAAATGTTTACATATTTGGAACAACTCAAAGTTTAGTAAAAATTAATACCCCTTACTTCGTGGTTGTCTTTGGTGGTCCCCCAAGGGTCTCAGTACAGAAAAGGTGTTCTCTATGAATTGAACAAATCATTTAATATTTTCAAATGTTAGATTGCGCAATAGTGTTGTGAATTAAGTGTTTTTTGTTTCCTCCCCTTTATTCAAAATACTGCTCTTACCTTGTGTGTTAGGTGCATCAACATGCCAGCCGTGAAGGTGTGCCTGGGAGATGCCAACTGGAGCTGCAAAAGTTGTTTAAGGTGAATATGAATTAATTGTAAATGAAACACTCAATTGGTGGTTCCAACAGCCATGATTAGGCTTTATTCTGGATTATATGAAAGTGTTTAATAATTCTGCAGGGTTACATTTTTAGATATCATTTGAGTCGGGTTTAAATTTTACAGTAAAGCTAAATGACTTGTAATTCAGTTGCTCCATTACTTTAAACCCAGAATTAATTAACTCTAAATTGGGAATTAACTTCCTGATGAGGTTTAAATAATAAAAATAAATATCTACAAAACGTGTGGATAAATGATCAGAAATAGGACATCAATAGTGTCATGTCACACTTCAGAGTTTTGTTCATTGTAAAAAAAAATATTAAAACTGCCTCCGCATTCAATTTTTCTGGAGAGAGTGAGGAGACACAACGCCTTGGACATTAAATTCAGGATGCCCTGCTTCTTCAGTACACACTGGGAGAACTTCTAAGAATGAACAGGGGGTGGGGGCCTTGATCTCCTGAGGACATGTAACACCAGTGAAATGTCATGCAGCTACGGGCAATGCAGCTTCGTAAAAATGCCTAATTCTGTAGATGTTTACAACATGATCTGTATTTCACAATGTATGCTGTCATGTTCCTCCCTTAATGTAACAAATTTGTTGACAATACATATATCTAAAGAGCCATCTATATACAAACAAATTATTTATTTTTATTGACAAAACTGTTGCTGTTTAGTTTACACTGGCAAATCCATCATGGTGGACAAAATGAGTCACTGATGAAGGTTTAAATATAGGTTCAAATTTTAATCGAAGATTTGTTATACTAGTACAACAAATCTCAAATGAAAATAAAGCTAGAATCAAACTCTACATCCTTATTGCTGCAACCCACCCTTGATTAACAATCATGGATTAAACATTCATTGTATTAATGCCTTCATCGGCAATCATTTTGTTTGTAACTGGTGTAACTAATCGGCAATATTAATTCCATTTTCATTCAAAGAGGTAACAAATTGCTTTTACAGGTTTGAATAAAAGTTTTTTTTATTTTAAACCTTCCTAGATATATTGTTAATGTAAAGAGGTTATAAATGGTCAACACCTTTTCCAAGCCATAACACATACTGATACATTCTGCCAAATGCGCAAATCTAAAATACATGTTTTGTTTTAATTAATGTAGTAATATGACAGAATACATTGAAAGATAGAGGTGATTTAGGCTAAAGGGGGACACTTTTTTCAATTTATCAATAACATAAGTGTCCCACTTTAGCCTAAATCAGCCCAGGTAAAATGATGAAATAAACAAAAAAACATTTGTCACAAAGTGATGTGCTACTACATCTGTTCAGTCACTGCCATGCAGCTCATGACTGGAACGGCCATGATTGAGGAGGAGCGCAGTAAATGAATTGCAATAAGGGAACACCTGTCACCGGTGGTAGTAAAACGGCTTTACCTGTCATCAATGCTTTTTAATCTGATGTTTTCCCCTTGTCCATTCACCAAAGGTATCCTTGTTTTATGAGGACATACCAGACTTACCAGCTCCAACCTTGATCAAACACACCTGAGCAAGCTGAGGGTGGTCCTGAGGATCACTTGTTAATCACATGTGAGTGAGTTTGATCAGGATTGGAGCTAAACTCTGCAGTGCATTATAAAATGCACTGTAACCCACTGCTTTGCGGGGTTATTGATTGATTTATAAAACGGTTATTCCATATGCATAGCAAGGTTTCATAAAGTTAAGTAAATAAAATGATATTTAGGCTCTAATGCGGTCAGTATTTTATAACGGCTTAGAACTCGGCTTAGCAGATCAGAATCGAGGACCAGAACTGACTGTTTTATAATCGGTTTTAACTCACATTAAGAACTAAAGTAAGCATCAGGGTTACATGTAATTTAGGTTTAATGTAAAATAAAAAAATGG
Source organism: Triplophysa siluroides (assembly GCA_006030095.1). Classification (NCBI taxonomy): domain Eukaryota; kingdom Metazoa; phylum Chordata; class Actinopteri; order Cypriniformes; family Nemacheilidae; genus Triplophysa; species Triplophysa siluroides. The sequence continues at coordinate 13,082 of VCII01000638.1, forward strand.
ATCTAGTTACGGATCAAATGTAACCTTGCTTATTTTTAAACAAGGTTTCAAGTTTGTTGCAACAGAATGATTAAATAAAGCTCATTTAATCTTTATTCAAGCCTAATCCTTACTGGTGCAACCTAGCCTAATGCCTGGTTCAAATTGTCTGCAGCACACATTCATTTTAGCATCCATATTAACTATGGGGATACTATTGATACGTGACTTGAGTCTAGCCAAATTTAGCCAATTTTGTGGTTGACGCTCATTGCACACTCTCACCTAAAATGCTTTAATATTGTAGGTCCTTAAAGTGATAGTTCACCTAAAAAGGAAAATTCTGTTGTCATTTACTCAACCTCTTGTCATGACAAACCCGTGTGACTTTCTTTCTTCTGCAGAACACAAAGAAGATATTTTGAAGACTGGCACCCATTCACTTGCATTGATTTTTTTGTCCATACAATAGAAGTGAATGGGTGCCAATGCTGTTCGGTCACCAACTTTCTTCAGAAGATCTTTTTTGCTGTATGTGGAAGAAAATCATACAGTTTTGAAATGACACGAGGTTGAGTAAATGATGACACAATTTTCACTATTACTTAAAAACATAATCAGTTTTTAGAAATGAACAGAACTTCTTTATTTATTTGTGTTTTCACTTTAGGGGTGTTCAGTTAATGTCGTCAAACTTCAAAAGATTGTCAACTTATGTTTAATAACTGAAACGACTAAGTTAAGTTAACTTAACTTAACTAAATTAAGTTAATCCTGTTCCTGAAGGGTCACTGTCCTGCTGAGTTTAGCTTCAACCCCATTCAAACACGCCTAAACCTGTCTAGGAACTTGCAGGCAGGTCTGTTGGAGGTGAGTTGGAGCTAACATCTTCAGAACACTGGCCCTACAGGACAGAGTTTGGACATCCTGACATAGGGATAGCCACTGCCCATAACTGGTGACTGATCTGCCTCTGAGTTAGTTGTTCACAGTCCACAATGTTTATTTGAACAGGAATGGCATCTGTGTGGTCAACAATCAGAACAAACAGTTTGTGTAGCCTTTTTCTGTAACTAACAGTGTTGGTGTCAGTAACAGGTGAGGGTGTCAAATCCTTATGTTTTTGTGCAGTCAACTAACTTGGTGTTCTTTCTTGGTGGTCCCCACAGGCTCTCAGGACAGAACAGGGGTGCTCTACGGATTGAATACGAAATGCATTTAGTTTTACATTGTATCGACATGCTGTGAAAAGTTCCCTTTTAGTTCAAAATTACCCCACACCTCAAGGCATCTTAGGTGAAATATGACTTTCCTCTTTCAGACGAATACAGTCTGAGTTCAAATAGCATTTAGTCTGGCTCTTCCATAATGGTAATATAATGGGAATGAATGGGGGATGAGATTTTGAGCTTGGAAAATCATACATCGATCAAATGTGCTCCACACGGCTCCCTAGAATTAATAATGAACTTCTGAAGTGAATCAATTGTTTGTTTAAGAGAAACATACATATTTACAACTTTTTAAACCGTAATGTTTCACTTCTGTGCACTTTGCGGTCGACAGATAACAGAAGTTAAACATAATAGTTTGAAAAGTTAATGGAAATTTCTTTAAAATGCATCGATTCATTTCAGAAGGCCTTTATTTGCCCCATGGAGTCGTGTGGAACAGGTTATTTTTTTGATCAATAAATGCACTTTTTGGAGCTTCAAAATCTCACCCCTCTTTCATTCCCATTATAAGGATTGAAAGAGCCATGACAAATGATATAATAACTTTGACAAAGAAACTCATATACACCTAGGAAGTCTTGAGGGTGAGTAAAATATTGGGTCATTTTGATTTTTGTATGAACAATGACTTTAATGATGCTGTTTTGTACCTTGTGTATTAGGTGGATCAGCACTCCAGCTGACCCCGTGATGGCCTGCTTGAGAGACGTCCATTGGCTGTGAAAGGTGAAGAAGGTAAGTTGCAGTTGTAATATGTTTTTGTGAGATTTATGTCCCTCCACTAACAGGCCATTTCGTCAAAACTTAAATGCTTCAAAACATTAATTAAGAATTACAGTATAAAAGTAATGCACATGAATTGAACAGTTTAATTCTAGCCATTTAAAGAGAAGAAATTATATAAGCATTGGTCAATACACAATATATATATATAATGTAAATGAATTGTATTACAGAATTCAGCTCCAACCGTTATGGAACACACCTGAATCATCTACTCGAGGCCTTCAGGATTACTTTAAAATTACAGGCAGGTGTATTGGAGCACGTTGGAGCTGAACTATGCAGGACAGTAGATCCAGGAACCAGATTTACGACCGCTATTTAAATCCGAGTTTTGTGGCATTTTATTTAGTCCCTAAACTTGCGCGCATGAAAACCAAACACACGTGTGATTTACGCACGCAGAACTGTTTCACAAGCAGAAACCCTTGAGAGAGCACGCTCGCAAAGCATAAATGGTCTCTCGCAAGGGTTTTTCAGATCGTGGAACTGTTCTCTACGCCTAAATCACACGTTAGTGTGTGTTTCTCATGCGTGTGATTTTAGCGACTAAATAAACGTCATAGGGTTCACAATGTACAAAAATGACAATGGTAGTCAATAGTTTCCAAGAACTGTTTGCTTTCCTACATTCTTCAAAATATCTCTGTGTTCAGCAGAACAAAAACATGATAAACTTATTTTTCCTACTATGGTAGTCAAAAGGTTCCAAGAACGTTTGGGATACAAACATTTTTCTAAATATCTTTCTATGTGTTCATTAGAACAAAGACATTACAGATATGGAACAACTCCTAGGTAAGTAAATAAAGATAGAATCTTTATTTTTCAGTGAACTATTCCTAACATTTCAAATATGCATTTGGCAGACGCTTTTATCAAAAGCGACTTACATTGCTTTATCCTATACATTTTACATAGGTATTTGCAATCCCCTGGGATCGAACACACAACCTTGAGTTGTTAACGCAATGCTCTTACCACAAAGCTACGGGAAAGCCTTTTTAAACCCATATCTTATTTTCAGAGCACAAATAGTGTTTAGAGTCACATGACTGTGATTAATTGACAGTTCACTTTTCTCACTAGCCAGATACAACTAATAATGAACCTTGATAGCTGTGGAGACTGTCAGACCAGGTGTGCTCTTGTTCTTCCCCGATTGACAGATGCTGTTGCTGATGGACAAATGCTGCTGACAGTTGAGGAATCATTAGTGACATTCATTTAACTATGACATTTTGATCTTTTACACTTTGTTCAAAATTAGGTAAGGATTTTTTATTTCCCACATCTCAGACAGCTTTTTTCAAAAGTTTTTTGGAAAAAGTATTAATTGTTTATATGCCTTTTCCAGGTATTTGCATTCTTTTATGCTTTTCGTCTTCACAGAGATCTTTCTTCCTCACAATATTGCATGAGAACTATGACTTGCTTAAACGACCTCTTTAAGTTTTTAATTTACTTAAGATGACCTGGCAAACTATATAACAAGGTTGTCTGAGATTGATAACTAGGGATGAGCGAGTACAGCATTATCTGTATACAGCATAACCCGGAAGTGGGCGGGGTTTAACCTGGAAGTGGGTCGGGTTGTCTTGAGATGGACGGGGCTTTAACCGGTATGTTATTTTAAAGGTACAGTGTGTAGGATTTTGAAGGATTTATTCACCAAAATGTATTATATAATACAAAACTATGTTGTGAGTGGTGAAGAAATACCTTACAAAATGAACCGAAATGTTTATATTACCTTACAATGAGCCATTTTATGTATATACACCGCGGGCACACCCTTACATGTAATTTATCAATGTGCACAGCCATGTTTCTATAGTATCACTACACGGACAAACTAAGCGCGTTTCGTAAATCGAAGGATGCACGGGACTAGTATTTCTTCTTCGGCTGTGTTTTGAGGCAGCTTGCAAAGCGACTGCATAGAAGGATTAGCAGAAGAAGAGGAAGAACAACAACAGCATTTACTTGACGTGTTTTTATTAGAAATATAAACGGTTTTTTGTTGCAGTAAGAAGCAAAATTTGCGCTAATGGCGGACCACACATACTCTGCACAAGAGCCGATAGAGCGTCAATCTGTTCGTTCAAAAAAGAGAAAATACGATGCAGCAAGGCGAAGTCGAGACAAAAAACGGCAGAAAACCCGAATAAACATCGGCGTGGCTTTTCCCAAATGGAGGGCACTGAAGCAGGACAAGGGTTTGCTAAGCGACGCCGAAGTTGCCAGCTTTCTGCTGGACCAGTAAGTTTGTCTAATTTCCGCTATATAAGTGAACTGTATATATATGTGTATCAGTGGCGGCTGCTGATCTTTTAAATAGGGGAAGCTCATTTTCGGCCTAAATCATAAAAATTGTCCATTTATTTATATGTAAATTCTGCCCTACGTTCCTTTTCAAGAAAATGCTCTAATATATCTAATATATATATATTTAACTCAACGGGAGGAAATGTGGGAATTATGTTAAACTGAAACAATGAATGTGGTGTGAAATTGTGTGAAATATACGATGAAGGTTGCAGCAGTTTGTCTTTCGACTACACATGCAAAATCCGCGATGGGACTGAGTTGGAAATGGAGACACAGAGTGATACGCGTCATAATCTGAAGACCACGCCCACACCAACCGTCTCTTTGCATTGTTTTAGGATTGCTCTCATCTGTAAATCGCTTTGGATAAAAGCGTCTGCTAAATGAGTAAATTATGGTAAAAAAGCGAGGTGCGTTTTTAGGACATAAAAGTGGATTAAAAAGAGATGACAGACCCTCCAATCATCACGCAGACGCTCGGAGTCCGGGCCAGCCCACTCCTCCATTCATCCCAGAGACGCTGAGCGTCCGTGGGCGGGACATAATCAGCATTATCCAATGACCGTCTTGTTTCTAAGCACTGAAAAAAACTGTTTAAAGCAGCCCCATTGAAGTCAATGGACGCTGGGCTTCAACAGAGTAATGCACTGTACGCTACGGGAATGAATGAGAAGGAAATCGAGTCAGCCGACCTAAGTAGCTGATTCTGAACGAAATTGTTTTCGTTCGAGATGAACGTGTTTAACGCATTTTTAGTCAATAAAATGTTAACATAATAGTACATATATTTGACCATTCATTTTTTGACAATTATAGGGGAAGCTGAGCTTCCCTTGCGTATGTATGAACTAATACATATATATATATGACATCTACAGACTAACGTAACTGTGACATTGCTATATGAGCACAGAGATGAGATGTTAACGCTGCCATTTTATGTAAACTGGTCTGAATATAATTCCATTGCAAACCTCAGTAGCAGCTGTCCTGTTTCATTGGAGGGCTTCCACTCTTTCTACATCCTCTCTTGTATGGCAAGCCGTTTTGACATAAAATACCCTTGGCTGTACTAGTCATAATTTAGTTTTGACTAGTCAAAATTCCAATTCCAGATATCTCTTCTGTAATTTTGAGTCGTCACAATTGGAATTACTATATCTACAATGTGATTATGACTAGTCATAACAGGCAATGAAGATATCTATAATGTTATTTTGGCTATTCATAATATTTGAGATATCTACAATACTGTTTTGACTAGTCATACTCTTCCATTGACTTCCATTGAAGAATATTTTCAGATATCTACAAATGTGTTTTGACTAGTAGAAACTGCAATTAAAGATATCTATAATTCATTTTGTACTAGGCATAATTCCAATTAGAGATATCTTGAACTAATTTTTACTAGTGATAATTAAATTAGAGATATCTCTAACTGAGTTACCACCAGTAAAATCATAATTAGATATCTGTAACTGGTCTTTGACTAGTCATAATCACATTTTAGATATCTTTAATGAACCATTTCTAAAGATATCCCAAAACACACATTTGCAGATATCTGAAAGTAACTTATTACTAGTCTTATTTTAATTGTAGATATCTTGAATTGGATTTTTGACTGACAAAACTAAATTAGAGATATCTTGAATTTAAATTCTTCTTAGTGATATCTCATTTAAAGATATCTGCAATTTAATTATGAATATCTCAGTCTGATTTTTAACTAGGAAGATCTTTCTTGCATATATCTTCATTTAGCTCGGCGACAGGAAGAATTTCAATACAGATATCTCTAAGTAACATTTTTACTAGTCAAAATTACTTTGTAGATATCTAAATCGTGCATGCAAATACACGTTTCCTAAGCCCCGCCTTTCTTTATTTCACAAATCATGACGTGATTCCGCCTGGACTTCTGTGGACGCTTACAAGTAGCCTCTAACTTACCAGGATCGATCGAAACAAGTCAATCACTATAAAAATGTGTCCAGACAATGATTTTTCAGTTGTTTGTCTTGCACGGTAATGTGCAGTTTATTATAAGATTGTATATATTTACTCCTCATGAATTATAGATTTAGCTTCGGAGCAAGATCTGAGATAGTTCAAAGTTATGACAATTATCTATATTTAAAGGACATCATTTGAAGCCATAGTCGGAATTTAAAAAAGAAGCGTGATTACAATGAAAGTCAAAGTGAACAAAACATTGATCTGCCAAGAATACCAATCACAGACTGCCATCTTGAGCTACTGAATGTAATGGCCAATCAGAGGCGTTTACATTAGTCACCTGTTCAAAAGAGCTAGGCTTTTTCGCGCGCTGACTGACCCAAACAACAAACAACAGTGTGCAGGTAAGATGTACGTTACATAGCAGACACACTAAAGTATTATAACAGGCGCTTTATACAGTGACATTTACTAATTTATTGTAAGATTAAACCGAAATCATTTAGCGCTTAAGTAATGGGTTGCGTTTTTTTCCTCTCGATGTACAGTGCATTCCCCGTTTGAATAAGTTAGCCGTTTTGTTTTTAGAGAACCTATTGAAGTCGTGATTGTACATTAGTAATGAGTGAAACAGCAAATAAACGTTCATATACGCTTTATGGTTTGTTTAGTCAGTGTTGTAGTCTACAAATATGCAATGCATGTTCGTAGACTACTGCAATAACAATTAACATATCAGTTTATTGACATTAATAATCATGATAACAGAACCAAGGGAATAATTCCAAGGGACCAATAGTTCTAATGTAAGCTTTGCTGAAATGAGCCATCATGACATCGTTTACTAAATGTATATTTTTACATATTCAGAATAACAATGTAATCATACGTTATGCAGTCAAAACTTCTTCTATAATCATACAAAATATGACATTTAGTTTTATCGTGTTAGGACACAAAACAACTATACCATGTATACTGCCTAAAATACTCTGTAGGGTATTTATGAGAGTGAACTACACTGTATTTATGTTCATAGTTCAATTACATTTTTTATTGTTATTTTAATGAGGATTTTGTCTCATATTAATAGTGTCATGTTTCTCTCATTTTGTTACAGCATTCACCTCTTTGAAGATTGTTGGTGCCAACAATGTCATCAGACCACGAGCCTCAGGCAGCTGCATTTGACAGAGTTTTCAGTAGCATCTCAAGAGCCAGGCGAGAGCTTTCAAATAACAGTCAAGACAACCTACTTTCTTCAACTAGACGCCTCTTCCGGCGTCACATTACGTCCCGCACAATAAGTAGGAGTGTGCTATGTTATCATCGACAGGGAATCCTTGACATCAATCCTCTTGGTATTGGTTAGCTCTGTGTTTATGTGTGTATCCCAGGACCACCGGGAAGGCAAGAAAATGCTGTCTGGCAGATTCACCTTTTCCTCCTACCCGGCCCAGATATTGAGGTTTTACCCTCTACATCAGCACTTGACCGATTTGGAAACCTAGGCCTAGGTAAATGTGTAGTTGAAACAGATATCAGAGCTATCAGAAAATGATATTTTTTAATTAACCTAACTTGGTAGTGATCTATGTCTCTTTTTAATAAACTTGTAAAGTTTATTTGTATGTGTTGCTTATGTGGACATTGAATTTTATAGGTAGACCAGTGCAGGAATCATCAGGGACAGGAACCCAAAAGTCAAAAATTCAGCTAAACTGGACTCTGTCTGAATTAAACAACTTTGTCTGCCAAAGCTACCCAAATGTAAGCTTAAACTTGACCGGTTTCCATCTGGCAAGAGCAGGCAAAGGACGCAAAATCGATAAAGTTCATGTAGATTCTGTGAGGGACCTAAAAAAGCAATCGGCAAAAGCAGGCTCTATATTGTCCCACGAGCAGAAGTGTTGCAGGTATTATTTCTTTACACAGACATAGGTGCAGAAAAATACTAATTTCTCAATAATATCCCTATTAGAACTGCCCTTTTTTAAATAACCTGATTTATGTTGTTCAGTTCACTGTTTGTTAGTTTGAAATCTTATCGTGATGTTTCTGCACTGAACATAATTCTTAAATTAAGTGACAGTGCAGGTTACTTAACAGTGCAGGAAGTAAAAAGTATTTTTGGCATTGCTATACTTGAACATTATTATACATAATGATTTCGTCTACCGTCAGGAAATGACACCATCTTCATCCATATCACAAAACCCAGTCCAAACATCCTGTACTACTGCAGCACTGGATGACACCTCCTTAGATGCAGAGATTACGGAAGCTGTAAATTTAGATGTGAGTTAAGTTTGCTATTGTGAGTTTTTTGAGAAGTATTTCTTTGTGACTGTATTGATTTGTGTGGATTTACTGTAGTCCCTGCAGGAATGGCGAGCAATGCGTTCCCAGCAAGATGAAGAATTAATTTCTCCTTGATGGCAGATCAAGAAAAGGTCATTTTGAAAAATCATTGTATGCCCACTGTGATGGAACGAAAATGTTTGCAATTTCTTAAAATGTATTCTGGTTTTACAGGACAGGAGGAGACTGTGCTATGAGCTTTTGGAAGAACAACGCAAAAAGGTAAGTGCTTCCATAACATTTTTTGTTGTTACATGTTTTTTTTTTTAAATGTTAATGTTTTTTAGATCATTGAGGAAAGACGTCAGAGAATGGCTGCTCGTGTGGAACCCCTAGAGGGAGAGTTTTTGAAATTCAAGTATCCAGATGGGTATGTCAACAAGGGAAAATTCATCATGTCTGAGCCAATTCAGGTGAGAGAATCCGTGTAAAAGAGGACAACGTGTTTTTCATAGATTTGCTTTTTTTTTTTTACAATTGCCATTATGTGTGTTCGCTTCCAGGTCTTGTTTGACTTTATTGGACAAAATGAAATGGCCAGTGAAGTTTTCCAAGTTCAGGAAGCTGCTTCTTCAAAAGCTATTGAGAGCTCTTCTTCTGGGTCAATTGCAGATCATGGCATAAAGTCATCCTCGACTTTATATGTTTTTTGGTTGTCATCTTTAGATGATCTGGTAAGTTAATGTAGAAAAATATAAAAATATTATATATTTTATAATATATAATATATTATATATTATAAAAATATACCTCAACAGACCGATTGTGTGACATTGCTTTTAGACAGCAGTTCTCCAAAAACACAATTATTTTAAACCCAGCATGTTATATGGCATATGTTATAAATTTATTCAGCATTTTTTCCCTGATATTCTTGCACAGGCTCCAGTAGCTCCATCACCCGCCCAGCCTTCAGTTGCTACGCCCCTGTTCAACATCCAGCTGCTCCTTCTGCTCTGCCACCAGTGGCTCTGCCCTCTGTCCATCCTTCAATAAGTCCACCTCTTGCCCAGCCTTCAGTGCCTTCACATTCTGTCATTCCCCTATTGACTCTGCCCCCTATCCAACATCCAGCAGCTGCTTCTCCTGCCCAGCCTACAGCAGCCTCATCTCCTGCACTGCCTCCAGTGGCTCTGCCTTCTGCCCTGCCTTCAGTGGCTTCACTTTCTGCCATTCCCCTAGTGGCTCCATCTCCTGTCCAACATCCAGTGGCTCTGCCACCTGCCCAGTCCTCACTGGCACTGTCTTCTGTCCAGCTGCCATATGTAATATCTGAAGACCAAACCATTACCCTGCCGCCCTTCTGCACAGCCAAATATTATTGACCTTGATATGCAGCCTACACTTGATTTGCACCCTCCATCTCCCAGGGATCGGTTATTGATCTTTTAGATGATGCCCCTTCTTTCCCACCAAGAATCCCCTCTACACTGGGAGGCACCTGTAGATGAGTATGTTCCTCTTCATAACTATAAGTACTTTTTTTAAACTTAAACAGTTCAATGTTCGTAGACTGAATGACTTCTTGGTATTCTTGCAGGGTTGACCTACAAACCATACTTAAAAAATTGCTCTGCAAAGTTGATAAAAGCTTTTGCCCAACAAGTAACCAAATAAATGTATGCAGAGATAACATACTACAGTGTAGCTTGCAAGCATTCAAGAGGCGGCGGTTCAATCCAGAAGCAAAGCTAGATATAGTTTTTGTCGATGCTGAGGAGAATGGTGAAGGGGCAGTGGATGAAGGCGGCCCAACAAGAGAATACCTCAGGCTGTTGATGCGAGCCATCCATCAGTCAAGTATCTTTCAGGGCCATGAGAAAGATCAGAGTTTGGCTCTTGACACTCAAGGTCAGGATGCCTACTAATGCTTTCATTACAAAATATTTACGGTCCTGGATACTGATCAGTTTTTAGAAGTGCTTTATTTGAAACACTCAGCGTGGTCTTTGTATTACTGAGCAGCTCCTGTGCAATGTTACTCTTGTAGTCGTGATCTGTTATTTCACATGTCAAGGACTGTATCGTCTATTCAAATAATTAAGCTGAATAAGCAGTTTATGCTAGTGTGCCACATTCTTCACCCATATAAATTACAATGTAAAACTCTATCTAATTTCACATGAATTTAATGCTTTTCACCTGTAATGAGATCAAAATTCCAATAGCAGGTGGAATTTTAAGAAAAATAAAGCCAGAGGTTTTTAGAATTATTTAATTCATAATGAGTATGGAGGAGGTTCTGATGTGGATGTTACTCTGTTTGTTTTTCTTTAGCTTTACAGACTAGGTTATACTCCTTCATGGGTAAGATGATTGCTGTTGTGTTGTCCATGGGGGAGTGTGCCCACATTTCTTCTCTGAAAGGCTTTTTCATCATCTGTGGTGTGCCAACATCCCCTGCCTCTGTGGATGAGGTTGGGAGACCATACCTTTAGGGAGCAACTAATCAAGGCGAGGAAGTACTCTTGAGAATTAAATTGGTCACCACATGCATGGTTATTTTCACAACTATAAAATTGTATTCTAATTGCTGTTTTAGATACAGGATGCAAAAACTGTTCTAGAGGCAAACTGTGCCGTTGACGAGGCCGCAGACAGCTTAAGCATTATAGGTGCTTAAGATACATATCAAACTTGACAGAAAAGAACTCTCTTGTACAGTCAGCTGTAGAGTTTTTTGTACATGGAAGACTGCAAGCAGCCTTAGACCAGTAAGTGACATTTTAGCCCTTCCTTCCTGACTGCATATAAGAATTGTAATAACCCAGAAATGTACAGTATATTAAATGTAATGTCTGTTTTACAGGTTTGTAGAAGGGTTGCAAACTCTTGGTTTACTAGAAGAGATGAAGAAGAATTCTGCACTATTTTATGATATGTTCGTCAATGAAGAAAAGCCCCTCCAGGCAAAGGACCTCTGCAGTCTTTTTAAGGTGAACTTCTCTCCACAAGGCAGCAACAGAAGGGCTAGAGAAATAAGAACATATGCCACTGGAGAGACTGGTTAATAGATGTTGAAGGTATGTCTTGTTTACAGTTTTACAGTGCTTTCACGATACATTATAAAGTAGTTAAAGTAATGCTTATAAAAAAGTGCTAGTTGTCATCTGAAAGAAAAGACAGAACTAAGCATGCAGACTCAAAAACACATATTTTTTGTAGTAGTCAATGCCAAAGAACTGCACTTAACAAACCAGTATTTTCTGCCACACTTTACAGTAAGGTTGTATTTGTTGACATTAGTTGATTTATTAGCTTACATACACTAACAGTGAACATTATTTCTTCAGTATTTACTAATACAATTATTTTCAATAAAAATTGTAACCTAAAAGTTTAATGTGTATTAAACTATCATGAACAATTGGCTTTTAACCAATAAAATAATAATAACCAAAGATAAATAAATAATAAATGCTGAAAAAAATATTGCTTATTGATATTTCATGTTAGCTAATGCATTAACTAATGTTAACAAATACAAACTGTTGTAAAGTGTATTTTTCTTTTTTTTGTCAGAAGGAGAGTGTAATGCAATCACCCTTCAGATGATAATGGAGTTCGCCACTGGAGCTTCATCAGTGCCGCCACTGGGTTTTCCATATTCTCCACAAATAGAGTTCCTTCATGATCATGGAAAAATCTTTCCAGAGGCCAATACTTGCCTTGTTGTACTTCGGCTGCCAATACACGCAGAATATGAAATGTTTAAAAGGTACATGACAGATGGAATTGTGCAAAGCCCAACTTTTGGTGTTGTCTAAAGTTAACTTTAGGTTTATTATTGATGGATCAAATCAGTTTTAGATCAGTGTTTTAAGACTCATCCGAATGGTGTTATAGCTGTTGCAACATGCTGTATTTGTGAAAACAGTTAATTAAAAAATACATTTGTCATGATTTACTCCTGTAATGTTTCACTGATGTATATAAAGTTGTATTGTTAGATTTTAAATATCTAAAGGGATTTTAGATCCAGTCTAACACTTGCTGCATTTACAGATGACATGTTCATCCCAAAATAAAACTCATTGTTCCCCATTATGTGTATTCTTGCTCCTTGTTTGAACAATTGACAATTTTATTGAATGTTTCTACTTTTACATACAGGTGGTTCTGATTCACTGTCATTCTCCAACACCTTTATATTTAGTATCACTGTGTGCTTTAATTTTGACACATCTGACATTAATCATTTTTCAAAAAGGTGCATATAAATGCAAAGTTGTAGTAAAAAATACATCTTACAGTACAAAAGAATACCATCGACTCCACTACATCACATTAATTTGATAAAACATTAGCAATTTCTGCACAGCATGCCTGAAACTTCATCTGCATATCCGTTATGTGGTCAATTGCATGTAAAACAGTCTCTAGTTGTTGCGGAGTGAGGTTTATTTGAGGTTGGTTTACTATTACAGCTGGGATCTCTTCATTTTCAGCTGTGGGCAATGATTCAATGCCATGCTGAGCAAGGAGTGCATTAAAATGTTCAGGTCTGTAGAGATTTTCTCCAAACACATTATTGATGGCTGTATTGTCAGTTTCCATCCTTGAAAGCATTCCTTCTGTCCAGATTTGAGTTGGGGTTTTATTGTTTTGTGCGCAGAGAATGGTTATTCCATGCCTCTTTAAAATGCTGTAGTTTAGCTTGAATTTGTGGAAGAAAAACTATTCTGAGTGAAACTTTGTGAATGTCATTTTCTGGTTCTAGAAGTTCAGAATCCTCAAGAGTGTAGAAAGTGTTGTAGAATGGTTGTAACACATGTAAAAACACATCCCTCCACAAACGCTCTATTCTTTGATTGTGGACTGATTCCCCAGTGATGTGACTCCGGCGTTGCAGTCCTAGGACAAGATTCATGAAAAGGGCGACTTGTATATTCTCACCACCATGATGACCTGACCCTGGAGGGAATACCATAAAGACACGTTGCTTGTATAAACTGAGACAGGACAGTGCTGGAACAGTTGTCAGTGTTGCAGTTTAGATATGTGATGACCCGTGAATTTCCATCAATGGAGCCGTGAATAACAAATCCCCATCTAATAGGTGAACAAAAAGAAGTTATTGTTAAAAATAAAGTATTCTTGAGCACTAATTCATATTTCAAAATGAGCAACTGATGAATATAGGCATGCTCTAATCAAGAAATTATGAAGTGCTTGTTAACAACCACAATATCCTGTACAGAGTATTATAGTAAGAAACAGCCAACTTAAATTTTAATATCACTTGGTATTTAAAAATATACTTTTCAATGTATTAGTAGTTGGGTTTGCACTTAGTTAATAACAACTAACCAGTCTGTGTGCTTATTTATAATTGGTTAATATATTAATTCACAAAATAAATAAACATTGTACAGTCACAATAGTGTTACATGTAAACCGTAAAGTAACTAACCTTCCAAATGATCATATGCAGGTGATAATGCAGGTTACAGCTAAACGCCTTATCATACCATATAATGGTGCATTAGCAGAACTAAGGCTACCACAACTATTCTTAAACTAACCTTATGAGGCGCATATTTCCATCAATGTGCCAAAGACTGTTGGGGTAGGGCACATGATACACTCTTCTGGCCACTGTGCTACTCCATCTCCTCGCAGCAGCTGCTGGGTTGACACGGACCAACATCTCACGCACCCTTTGCCGTGAAACACTCAAACCTTCTGCAATGAGTAAGGCTCGCATAATCTAAAAGGGGTTTATTGAAAAGGTAATTCAGTCTGAAAAAACGAAAATAGCAGATTCTATAGTGAGACCACCAAGGCTTACCTCATTCCCAGAATTTGGAAACTCTACATGGAGTTCTCTACATTTTCAAGCTCCTCCTCATCCACTGCTGCCATTCTTCTCCTGATGGGTACACCAAAGCAGCTTCGATCTCTTGTACAGAAATGACGAAGAGCACCCCAACATTCTGGCCATTCGTCTTACTGTGTGACCTTTCTTTATTAAAAATTCAATT
>VCII01000639.1:0-15244 GCA_006030095.1 Triplophysa siluroides
CAACGATACAATATCTGCTGAGGACATTTCATCGGGGTGTGGGCAGTGTGAACAGAAATCCTATCGTGGCACATGCTAACAACCTCATTCGTGCTTCAAATTTGTCGTCTATTGGCCTTTTCTAATAGTATCAGGTTGAGTGTGGTCCACTTATATCTTCATTACCGTAGCAGGCGCGATATGATCTGGTCGATCCCGCGCATCTTGTCGTTTACGTTTTGACAAAGTACCGAACTATGCGCAGCCTCTCTGAGACCATTCGAAGCAACGTGAAGCATTCTCAGTGAATTAGAAGTGTGAAAACGGCGGAACTTGTACACGATAAATCTTAACTTAAAGTTACAGTTTAGGTCGCCTTGTGGAGTATATGTCGTAATTACGTACGACTTAATTACGTACAACATCAGTAATCGAGAGCTTTTAGAAATGACGATCATCCGTTTACGATCCTCGTCACAATTTTGACTAGACAGCAAATGAAAACGAGCAAAGGCACGCGACGTGAGAGACCCCGACAGAATAGAGGACTACAGCCACACCACCAACATTCATCTGGTTGACGGCCTTCACTCACTTTTTAATTCCTTTTCTTGTCACAAGTCGAACTGAACCCATCTGAAGATTGTTTACGATTTCACTACCTTCAAACTCAAAGTCGAGCTTATTTATGTATGTTATCTCTGGGCATTAACTGTTCCTCCACTTATTTCTCCATTGTGTTGCCCTCTTTGATATTTTTGTGTGTTGATTAATAATGTGTTGTGTGTGTCATCTCATGTTTATCCTGTGTGTACATCAGTGTAATCGTGCCTGTAATTGTTTATATGTATGTTTTTAATATGGCACCACAACAGCAAGTGACCCTCCGACCCAAAGTTTGAGAACCTTTGATATAAATGATCATACTACCAGTTAGTGTAGCGGGTTGATACATTTGGGCATTAGATTGCAGGTTTGCACATTCATTTCACAATTAAACAATATCCATGGATGGATTTAGTTTGCAGTTTGGTTTATTTTTATCCTATGAGTCCTAATAGATGCAACTTCAACTATTTCTAAAGTGCTTATTTTATAAAGAACGTCTCTACCTCACACAACGCAGTGAAGCAGTCCCTGTTTAGACAAATTATCTGTATTATTTAAAGTGCATATTGCAAGTAGATTTTTTTTAATTAATATATAAGCTTGTATAAAAAATACCATACGAAAATGAATGCCGGATTTAAAATGTTTTTTTTCAACATCGCGTCATTTGACGTCACAAGAGTACGGCGCTTTGCCTTTGAGCACTGCAGAGTATCTTGGTATTCAGTAGGAGCGGTTGTGAGTGAGTCTGTTTCAACTAGTTAATTATTTTAAGTTTTCATCGTCATGGCATATGATTGTATTTGTAGAGGTTGCACAAACTACTTCCTGTCAGTCCGCATAGCAGGCTCATAATTGTATGGCGGTTGTCCGTCATACGAATGTGAATAAACATTTATAATATTCTCCGAACTCTCATTGTCATCGCGATCCATTGTTTTCCTATTGTCTACATCCACCGCACTCCCTCTCGTTACGTCACTTCCTGTTTTGCCGGTTTTCAGATGCGGAAAAGAAAACTCTCTGCTCCAGAAGCCTTATTAGTGTATTTGAGTATATTTCAAAGAACATATAATTGCTACAATATTTGTTCTATAAATATACTCTCTGGGGTCTCCAACTTGCAATATGCACTTTAAGTTCTCTTCTTAGTTTGGTTCCTTGTGCGGTATTGTTAATGTAAATACATGTTTATGTGTGTGGTGATGTGCTTCTGCCTGTTTTCCCTTGGATAATATTAAACCCTTTTGGATTATCTGCGTGTCTCGAGGGTCCCTAAACGCACTGTCACAGGTGACACGCTCATGGGGATGGTGAAAATACAACTGTAACTTAAATATTGTCAGAGAACAATCAGACCAGTTAAAAATCTATGGATGTAATAAATGATTCATTAATTCAACATTAAGTTCATTTGGATTAAAAGAAAAAAATATATTAAAGAGAATAATAAGAGATACAAATCAAAAGTTTGATCTTGATAAAATTATGCGAGGCAGTTACTGTTTGTAAACATGCTGAAATGTTTGAAAAAGTGTATTTCTGATTATCTGTTGTGTAGTGTTTTGTAACTTGCTTGTAAAAATTGCACCAAACCAATAAAAAAAATCTGAAGTAAATAAATAAACAACTGCTAAAAGGTTCAAAAATTATGTAATACAATCATTATAATTGAACTTTTCCCCTCAGCAGCTGCAGTATGTGTCAGGTGTATCAGTGCAGTCACTGTTCAGTCTGACTGACGGAGGTTTTTGTATGACTCTTTATCACTGTCAACACATAGCCACTAGGAATGTGTAAACTCTGACAGTAATAATCTCCTGCATCTTCAGTCTGAACTCCACTGATGCTCAGAATGAAATCTGTGTTTGATCCACTGCCACTGAATCTAGATGATACTCCAGACTGGAGGGTTGTTGCTGCATATATGAGGAGTTTAGGAGCGTCTCCAGGTTTCTGTAAGTACCAGCTCATTCTGGGACCCGAACTATCTGTGTATACCTGCACTGCTGACTTTACAGTTTATTTGAACACGTTGTCCTGGTTGAACTGCTGTTATTGATGGACTCTGAGTAACAGTGTACTTGTCCTCTACACTCTGAAAGAAACAACAAGAATGAAATATAAGACAACACTGAAACAAATCAAGATTTCTCTCTTCAATGAATGAACAATCGTGATAAAATGTTACTACACAAACCTTGAGCAAACACTGTGAGTGTCCAGATGAAGATGATGCTGAAAGTCATTGTTGTTCTTGTCGGTTTGTGTGATGCTGAAGATTGTGTTGTGTTGTGTTGTGTTGTCAGTCATGAAGTGTTAAACTCACAGCACTATAAACACTCTCAGAGCACTGAAGCACGTGATCACAATGCAAACTCACTCTCTACATTTACATCAACACACTCAAACACTGTTTTATCATTTAATGTTCATTTCTGCACATTGGTTATATTTTGGTTATAATCCCAGGGGATTGCAAATACCTATGTATAGGATAATGAAATGTAAGTCGCTTTGGATAAAAGCGTCTGCCAAATGCGTAAATGTAAATATTTCATCACATTATAGTTATTTTGCCTGTATCTATAATACAGGCATTGAAAGAGCTTCAAATTGCATGTCAGTCACTGGAAGAAGCTCTGGTTAGTTTAGAATTAGTATTTAATTCACAGAAAACAAAGGTTATGTTTTTTTCAAAAGCTCAGACACAAGTACTTGATGGTCTTAATATTTTTACATCTGATGGAACGATTATTGAAAGAGTCCCTTTTTACAAGTACTTGGGCATTTGGATTGATGATAAGCTTTTGTTCAATGTACATATTGCTAATCTAATCAGGAAGCTCAAACTGAAACTTGGCTTTAATTTTAGAAATAAATCTAATTTTACTTTTAATTCCAAAAAAGAGACTTTTAGAAGCTACTTTCCTATGTGCTTGATTATGGTGATATATTATATATGCATGCGGCCTCTTTCATCTTAACAAGCCTTGATTCGATATAACATGCTTCACTACATTTTATTACAAATGCAAAATCTCATACTCATCATTGCATTTTATATGATATGGTGGGTTGGACATCATTAGCTACACGTAGACAACAGCACTGGTACATTTTTATCTCTAAAGCAATGTCAGGTTAACTTCCAGCTTATCTCTGTACTCTTCTTTGTCTTTGTTCAGGCAATAACCAGCTACGCTCTTCCAAGTGTTTGCTTTTTAACATACCTTGAGTTTGTACAGAACTGGGGAAAACGTCTCGGTTACGTATGTAACCTCGGTTCCCTGATGGAGGGAACGAGACGTTGTGTTGAGAGACGACTGGGGTTTGATCTTGAGAACCTATCATCTCCGAGAGGAATTTCTAAACGCCAATAGAATTGGCGAATGGCCCGCCCACGCCAGTCTCCGCCCCGTGCATACGGGTATAAAAGGAAGATGGCGGCGGTCATTCACTCACCTTTGTGCTGAGGAACCTGAGAGAGAGTTTCTCGGTCACTGCAGCGGGTCGGCGCAGTGATGTGGCATGAAGACACAACGTCTCGTTCCCTCCATCAGGGAACCGAGGTTACATACGTAACCGAGACGTTCCCCTTCAGTCGGTCTCTCGACGTTGTGTTGAGAGACGACTGGGGAAGTATCTACACACGCCACGGCACTACGCCGCATTACGATCTCCAGCGGAGCGACAGTGACTGGCCTTGCGAGTCAAGACTGAGCGCTATCGCGAGATGTAATCTTCCAGTGGATTCAGTATCAGACATACTAAGAAGCTTCTACTGACGGTCATCACGGAAGGTGGCGTTACCCCGTAACGAGGTCCCTTCCCGCCGCACTGGAACTCTGTTGGAGACAGTCCTCCCCTGGGCTGTCTCTGGAACAGACAACGGCTGCTCAGAGCTCTAAGGGCTCTGTGTGCGGTCATGAAACCACGCGGTATGCGCGTAGGACACAGCAAGTAGAGGTTGGGTCTTTCTCCCGGAGGGGAGCGCCTGCAGGCTCACCATCTGATGGAATAATGATGGGAACCTTGGGCACGTAACTGGGCCTGGGTCTCAGGATCACGTGAGAGTACCAGGGCCAATTCTAGGCACCCCGAGGACACAGAAGCCTGGAGGTTCCCCATCCTCTTGATGGAGCGAGCGCCGTCAGGAGCGCAGTCTTCATCGTACCCGAGGAAGAGAGGCGTCTCCGAGGGGCTCGAACGCTCAAGTGGGTGTGCGAGGTGAATTTACCCTCCTCGCACCTAGAGGAACCTAGTGACCAGGTCGAGCTGACCGAGAAACTTACCCTCCACATGATAGTGCTGAGCGGCTAAGCGGCTACACACACTTCAATGCGGACGAGGAGAGGTTACTCTCTAGTCTCTGTTGTAAAAATGTCAACACTAACCTGATCGGCAACTCCGTGGGTTCTCTCCTTGGGAGGAACACCCAGATGAGAAGAGACGCCACTCGTAAGCCATAAGCTGCATGGCGGGGGCTCTAGCCAGCTGGATCATCGGCGGCAAGCAGCTCAAACTCTCCTCGTCCCGTCCAAGGACCAGGCATGGAGGATCCAGAGGCCTGGAGAGGGGGCCACACCGTGCCCTTCCCCTGCGGAAAATCGTCAGCGGAATCGGTCAAGGGGGGGCTGTCATCAGACCACCAGGTCTGGGAACCAAGTCTGGTTGGGCCATGACGGCGCAACTCGCAGGACTTGGTGCCGCTCCTCCCTGACCCTGCACAGGTCTGTGCAGGGAGGCTCACTGGGGGGGAGGTCTCCTCTTGTCCCACGGTCAGCTGTGCGCTAGGGTGTCCCTGCCGAGGGAACCCTCAGTCAGGGAGGCCCAAGCGAGGATGGGTGGGGTTCAGGCAGTGTCCTGCCGAACCGCTCCCATCAAGCCGAACTGCGCGGAGATGGAGTCGCCATTCTCCATGGGGAGTTCCCTGCTGAGAGAGCGCATAGGCTGTCCGGTGCAGGTTCTCCAGCATGAATGTGCTTGCAGAGACTTGATGACTCCACAGGGGGAGGCGTCGGGCGGGTTGCGACTTTCGCCGTGAGCGTGTGCCGCCCTTGATTGAGTACGCACCGGCAAAATGTGCTGTCCGACCGGACTAGCACATAACTCCTGTACTAGGGGCAACAGCCTCCTCAGTGCCAGAGGACAGTCAACAACTTCAGGCACAATGTGCCGTCACAGTTGGGACCCGTCCAGTCCGCTACGGCGTGCCCGTTGCACACTGCCCCTCATCCCTTCAGGGAGGCGTCAGCCGTACCACGACGCGCCCGAGCGGAACCCCTGCTCGGAAGGGTCAAATCTGACCAGGAATGAGGGTGCACCGGCACTGAGGCGTACCGTCATCCGCCTAGCGTCGGGGTGCCACGCCGATCCCGGAACCGACTCTGAAGCCAGTGCTGAAGCGGTCACATGGACATCAACCCGAGCGGGGTACCCCTGCCGAGGATGTCACATGCCCCAGGAGCCTCCGAAGTGTTTCCGTAGGACCGCTGGACCCTACCTGATACGTGCCAGGTAGTGCAGCACTGACTGTGCGCGCTCGCAGTGAGCCGCTGATCCACAGAGTCTAGTTCCATACCGAGAGAAGAGGTGCTCAGCGTTAGGGTGAGCAGGCTCTTATCCCAGTTGACCTGAGGCCCGAGACGGTCTAGGTGCCGAAGCACGAGGTCCCTCGCGTACCCAACATCTCACGAGTGTGCATGCAACAGTCGACAGTTGAGAATTCGCACGCCTGTACCCGGAGGGGGACAAGACGGCCTCACTGAGTTTATACAAACTGAGGAGGCAGGGCCAGACCGAAGGGTTAGATGCTGTATTGCCACGCTCTTCCCTTCGAGCACGAACCGCATAATGGTCGGTGTCGAGGGAGGATGACATATGCATCCTTCAGGTCGATTGCCACGAACCAATCCTGGTGACGAATTGAAGCCAAGATGTGCACCTGCGTCAAGATCCTAAACTGCAGCCGGAGGTGCCTGTTTAGGAGATGCAGATCCAAGATGGGGCGCTGCCCCGCCCCCCTTTTTTCAGGCACTATGAAGTATGGGTGTAACCCCAAGGACATCTCGGTTATCGGGACGGAATCGACCATATGTTCGCCGGCGGGGCGGCGACCTCCTCCCGAAGTGCGGGGGCATTCCCTCCTCGCACCGAGGTGAACGGAATGCCCCGAGACTTCAGTGGGCGCAGGGCTAACTGGATCGTATAACCGAGATGGATCGTCCTCTCCAGCCACCGTGACGGGCTGATGCACCATGACAACGGGGTCAGAGGGGCGATCTCCTTCACCATACCTGGGAGGGCTGGTTCTATGGCTGATAGAACGGTCACCTCGCACCATGGGGGAGGTTGACGGCTCTGTTGACTCACCTGCTTTGTGGCGCTGGTCGACCAACGTTGCGTGGAGGTTGTCTTCGGCCGCGCTATCCATCCTCACCACCGTCTGGTTGAGGGTGCTGTGGAGGAAGGGAACCCAGTGAAGACAACTCTCTTAATGAGGAGGTGGGTGCTGGGCCCTAGGAAAGGCCCGGACTTGATGGAGACGCAGCAAGTAGCGTCTCGCCCCGACCCCGCGAAGAATGGCAGAGTCGGACCCGATGTTTCCCCGGGTTCGTCCCGTCAGGGCTGCTTGGGGTCCTCCCTTGCGGGCTGCTGACGGGGGGTGTCGCTCTCCTCCGCATTGGTCTGCGTCTCGGGCGGGCTGTCCTCTGGGAGGCCCTGCGCCGGAGGCACCACTGCGGAGGGGCGGGGCTGTCGGGAAGCAGGCTGCGCTCGGGGACGTGACGACCTGTGGGTGGTCATGCCGCGGCGA
This sequence comes from Triplophysa siluroides, assembly GCA_006030095.1. Taxonomy (NCBI): domain Eukaryota; kingdom Metazoa; phylum Chordata; class Actinopteri; order Cypriniformes; family Nemacheilidae; genus Triplophysa; species Triplophysa siluroides. The sequence goes on from VCII01000639.1 coordinate 7,406, forward strand.
GGCAATATCTGCTGTATTGCCCTAGTCTGCTTCTGCACCGCGGAGAACTAATGAAGTCCTCCACGGTGTCTCCAACAGCCCGGCTTGCGAGATAGGCGCGTCCAGAAGGCGGACCTTCTGGACGTTACCCATCTGTGCAAGGCTTAGCCACAGATACCTTCCTTAGGCCACCATAGTGGGCATCGACCGACCCAGTGCCCCTGCCGTGGCCCTCGTCGCACAGAGCGCGAGGTCTGTGGCAGTGTGCAACTCACTCATGCGAGTGGGGTCAGGCTTCCCTTCATCCAGGTCCTTCAGGGCTTTAGCCCGAAGACCTGGAGGATCGCAATGGCGCGGAGGCGGAAGCAGCCTGTGTCCAGCAGCGTTATAAGCCCTCGACCCAAATATCGAGGAGAGCCTACACGCTCTGGACGGGAGTATAGGTCGACGCCCCCAGGTGGCAGCCGTCTGCGGGCACAGGTGCACCGCTACAGCACGCTCCACCTGGGGGACGTCAACATAGGCTCGGGCCGCTCCGCCCTCCAGGGAAGTCACAGCTGTAGAGCTCACAAGTGTGGAACGCGCCGAAAGGGGCGCATTCCACGACCTCGTGAGCCCTCATGCACCTCCGGGAGAACGGGTGGTGGTTCGCGGTTTTTCACCACGCCCCGCCCCCAGAAACCGTTCGTTCAGCCGCGAGCCCGGGCTAGCCGGGCGCCCAGGCTAGCACGGCCGACATCTCCGCGTCGGTTCCCATCACGAGCTCTACTGCTTGTGGGCGGGAGGCAGCTGTCCGATGCCGCGACAGAGAATTCGTCCTCCTCCCGTTTACGAGCCTTCCCGCTATGGAACGGTCAACCGCGGTCAAACAGGTGAGCGAACTGGGGTATGGGCGGTCCGCCGAGCCGGAGCTGGCGGAGCGACATCCATAGAGATCCCCATATCAGCCCCGCTGCTCGTCAAGGCAGTCGACCTCGCCGAAGCGGCAGTCAGACTCGCCTGACAAGCGAGCGGGTTGGCGGCAACAGTCCCGAAGAACGTCGCCAGCCGTGACCGCAACACCTTGATAGACATGTCCTCGCAGACAGAACATATCATATCAACGAAACCGGCTTCAGCATGCTTGTTGCCCAAACATGTGACGCGGGTTTCATGGCCGTCTGACTCGGGGATGAGTCTGCCGCACCTAAGGACACAGCTACGAGACATGCTCAACAGCTGGAGAAATATGCTCTTTTAGAATAGGCTCTGTGGGTAACTTGCCGAAATGTCGAGTGGAAGGCCGTCACGAGAAGGGATCCGCTGCTTCCGCGTTGCACCGGCAGGAGAAGAAACACTCTCGAAGATAATAACATGCAACATAAATTGCACTAGTTCCGAAGAACAAAAGGTGAGTGAATGACCGCCGCCATCTTCCTTTTATACCCGTATGCACGGGGCGGAGACTGGCGTGGGCGGGCCATTCGCCAATCCTATTGGCGTTTAGAAATTCCTCTCGGAGATGATAGGTTCTCAAGATCAAACCCCAGTCGTCTCTCAACACAACGTCGAGAGACCGACTGAAGGGGAACTGCTTTTTCATATTATGCACCCTGGGCATGGAATAATTTGCTAAAAGATCTAAAATTAGATAAACTTGTGTCTATTGGTGAATTTAAGGGCATCAGAAAGAGAGTGGTATTGGAAGCTTGTGATTTGTTTTTGTTGAAATGATATTGTCTAAATATTGTTGTAATGTGTACTTGTTGTATTTTAAATTTGTCTTACTGTACGGCTGCTACCTTGGCCAGGTCTCTCTTGTAAAAGACATTTTAAATCTCAATGAGACTTCCTGGTTAAATAAAGGTTAAATAAATAATAAATATATTATAGTTAAAGGGATAGTTCACCCAAAAAATGTAACAAATACATAAATAAACAAAATTAAATAAAATGTAATGTATATGATGTGTGAATGTGTGATAAAGTGTAAAGATGTGTTTCTGATGTGTTTATAGTGCAGTTACTGAAGCGTTCAGAGGTTTTTGTACAGTCGCTCTATTAGTTTGTATCACTGTGGTGGACTTTCGGCAGCGGCACCAGACTGGATGTTGGCAGTAAGTAAATTAATTCTATTATAATATTTATCAAATAGATTTCTGCATATAAATATAAAGATTAACTATTAAATATAAAATGAAAAGACTGTTTTAGCATATTTATGTGGTTTAATAAATAACTTTGTGTACTAGTGCACTTTCAACCTCTGAAACAGAAACTCTTGAGTTTTATTTTCTACATAATAGATTTTGTTAAAGGGATAGTTCACCCATAAATGTATATTCTGTCAATATTTACTCACCCTTAGATTGTTCCAAACCTGTATACATTTCTTTGTTCTGCTAAACACAAAGGAAGGTATTTGGAAGAATGTCAGTAACAAAACCGATTTCATCCCCCATTGACCACCATAGTATTTATTTTCCCTACTATAGCAGTAAAGGAGGATGAGACTTGTTTGGTTACGGACATTTTTTCAAATATCTTCCTTTTTGTTCATCAGAACTAAGAATTTTATGAAGGTTTGGAAAAACGTGAGGGTGAGTAAATATTGACAGAATATACATTTTTGGGTGAACTTTCCCTTTAAGGCTCATAGTCTTTTTTTTAAATCCATTAGTTTAGTGTGAAATAAAATGTGTAAAACTTGCACTGGCAAAACAAATAATCAATTGAATAGTAATTTGTGTTACAAAATCGGTTTAAATTTGTATTTATTTATTATATTTAATATACATTATAAATTTGATAACCAATTATTTGTAATTACAATTTTTTTAAAACGGTTGATGTTACAGGTATGTTATGTTTAGTATTTTTATTCTAATACTTAATTAAAATGAATCTATGTAAGGTAATATGTTTTCTATGTTGATTTAACATTAGTTTCAATTTGATTGCAAAAATTGTCAATTCTGTATAAACATTCAGATCAACATGAACGAAAGAGAAAAATTTCATAAGACGTTAACGTGTATTCATATATCATTCTGGTCTTTTATGTTTATCATGTAGAGTTTGAAGTTGTTTGTTTCTCTCTTTGAGTTTGTGACTATTGTGTGTTTGTCAGGCTTCACTCGTCCTAAAGTGAGCGTCCTGCCGCCCTCCAGTGAAGAGATTTCCACAAAGAAAACAGCAACACTGATGTGTGTGCTCAACAAGGGTTTCCCCTCAGACTGGAGTGTGATGTGGAAGGTGGACGGGAGCAGCAGATCTCAGGACAGCAGTGTTGGGCTCCTGGAGAAGGACGGTCTGTACAGCTGGAGCAGCAGTCTGACTCTCTCTGAGCAGGAGTGGAGCTCAGTGATCTCAGTGAGCTGTGAGGCCAAACACAAAGATCCCAGTCATACAGTCACTGGAGAATTCAGGAGAGATGATCAGTGTTCACACTAGACTCTCTCTCTCTCTCCTCTGACTTCTGTTCTCATCTGAGTCTCACTCATGTCTGACATGTGTTTCTACATTCATTTTCTCTCTCTTATCTGACCAGCATGTGTGCTTTATCAATTCACTGCTGAATGTGTTTCATCAAAATTCATCAAATAAAATCATATTGAATCTTCATGACTCATTTTGTCTTGTGTGACAGATCAGAACATCAGCTCTTTTGTTATAAATAAACATCACTCAGTGAACCATGAAAACACCTGCAGATGAAGTCAATTTCTAAACCAAACTGTCAAATGAATAACCACAAGTCACTTTCACTTGTTTGACAGGTTATTCACGAGTTGGACTCATACACATCATACTGACCTTATGAATGTTTTATCAACTCTTCACTCTGATATAAGACACATTGAGTGCGTTTACATGGACAAAATAAACAGATATTTATAAAAAAAAAAAACGTATCTATTTTAATGTCTGCAGTACCTGCATCTGTAATAATAGTTTTTTTTTCATTTTGCTGTTTCTACATCAACTGCATGATTCGAGGGAGGACTTTTAAGTGTTATTTTATTGTTACTTCTGTTTGAGGCTTTTACTCATCATAGGCTGTCAGAAATTGATCACAGTAACAAAACTGGGATAAAACCAGTAAAGGTGTTTACATGCAACGCAAAAGTAATGGGCGATTCACGAGTTCACCTACACAGATAATAAAGTAGTTTGAGGGTATGTGTATTTGGCATGCTGTCGGGGAGAGGGCTCCGAGCTCTTTCATTCTTCCGAGCTCGGAGCACTCCCCCCTGTCCGGGGTGAGGGCTCCGAATCCGGCATTAGCCTGAACCCGGAACACTCCCCCCCAGAGATGCAACCGGTGCAGGACAGCAGCCGCATATGCACACCCCCCAAAAACGAGGCTGGTATTGGCTGCTGGTGACCCGGCCTTGCTTGGTATGAAATCCGATATTGCGGAGTCTTGAAGAGACTCCAGGTGTTACTGAAGCAGGGAATTGAGGTTTTTTTGAGAAAGATGCCGGCTGATCGGAGGGATGAATGAAGCATGGGGCCCTTGTAGGGTGGACGCTGATGCAATGTCGGTCTCTGAGTGAGAGATGACTGCTGATGTTGGATGTAGATTGAGGCACTGGCCCTTGGGGGGCGGTCTCTGCTGCGATACAAGCCTCTAATTGAGTGATGTCTGCTGCTACAGAACATTGATGGAGGCGCGGGCCTTTGTGGGGAGGTCACTGCTGTGGTGTTGGCCTTTAAGGGAGTGGTGTCCGATGCTACGGGACGTCTATGGAGGCACTGGCCCTTGTGGACGCTGCTGCCATGCTGGCCTCTAAGGTCGTAATGTCTGCTGCTGCAAGAACCTGGAAGGAGGCGCGGGCCCTTGAGGGGCGGTTGCTGCTGCGTTGCTGGCCTCTAAGTGAAAGGTGTCTGCTGCTGCAGAAAATAGATGTAGGCACGGGCCTTGAGTGGCGGTCGCTGCTGCGAAGCTGTCCTCTGGTAAAAGATGTCTGCTGCTGCAGGGCATAGATGGTGCCGCGGGCCCTTTGTGAGGTCGCTGCTGCGATGTTGGCCTCTCAGGGAGTGATGTCTGGTGCTGTAGGACGTAGCTGAAAGCACGGGCCCTTGTGGGCGGTCGCTGCTGCGATGCTGTCCACTAAGATAATGGTGATTGCTGCTGAAGAGCGTAGATGAGGCACGGACCCTTGTGGGGCGGTCGCTGCTGCGATGCTGGCCTGAATGTAGGAATGGCTGGAAGGAGGCGCGGGCCCTTGAGGCGGCGCTGCTGGCCTCTGTGCTGTAGGATGTCCGCGCTGCTGCAGAAAATAGATGGGGGCACGGGGCCTTGAGTGGCGGTCGCTGCTGCGAAGCTGTCCTCTGGTAAAAGATGTCTGCTGCTGCAGGGCATAGATGGTGCCGCGGGCCCTTTGTGAGGTCGCTGCTGCGATGTTGGCCTCTCAGGGAGTGATGTCTGGTGCTGTAGGACGTAGCTGAAAGCACGGGCCCTTGTGGGCGGTCGCTGCTGCGATGCTGTCCACTAAGATAATGGTGATTGCTGCTGAAGAGCGTAGATGAGGCACGGACCCTTGTGGGGCGGTCGCTGCTGCGATGCTGGCCTCTGAATGTAGGATGTCTGCTGCTGTGGAACGTAGATGGAGGCACGGGCCCTTGACGAGCGGTCGCTGCTGCGATGCTGGCCTCTGTGTGTAGGATGTCCGCTGCTGCAGAAAATAGATGGGGGGGGCCTGGAGTGGCGGTCGCTGCTGCGAAGCTGTCCTCTGAGTAAAAGATTTCTGCTGCTGCAGGACATAGATGGAGGCACGGGCCCTTGTGAGGTCGCTGCTGCGATGCTGGCCTCTAAGTGACAAAAGTCTGCTGCTGCAGAAAATAGATGGAGGCACGGGCCCTGGTGGGGCGGTCGCTGCCGCGATGCTGGCCTCTAGGTGAATGATGCCTGCTGCTGCTGAACATAGATGGAGGCGCGGGCCCTTGTGGGGCGATCGCTGCTGCTATGCGGGCCTCTGAGGAAGTACAAATAGGGGGTTCGTGGAAAAAGTCCCATTCAAATAATCTGCCATTTGCCGCATAGTGTTGCGATGGATCGTAGTGTGAAAAAACCTGACACGTAGCGTCTATCTAAATGGGAAGTGGGTGATTTCACCTTACCCTGTGGTAAGACCATTTCTTTTTCTGCTGGCCCCGGATAGGGGGTGTGAGGACAACTCTAGGGGCGCTCTCGCGCCATGGCACCCCTCGGAGACCCCCAAGCCCTCTGTCCACGAACATCATATGCGTCCCTCACAGGTTTATCCCATGTAGTTCGGCTTCCCCGCTCGTCCTCCAACATTATATGAGTACCACGACTCATTTGTTTGCATGGGGGGCGGGTGCCAGCTTACTGCCCATGGGTGGCAGCGTCCACGTAACAACTATTTGTCCGCTGATCAACTATGGGTGCCGATTTGACCTTCGACCCCGCAGGACCCTTCCATGGCCACGCCCCCGACCACCAAACCACTTTCTGTCCGCTTCCCAACTACTTTTACCAGAACCTGCGTTTTGCCACTCGGGACTGACATATGTTTGTCTGAGGGGGCGTGGCAATCGAGCTTTGTGGTTTTTAAAACAAAAAAAATATATTTACACGTTTAAAATGCCCTTTCTGTGCAATGTCCACCAAGCATTTATTCCTGGCCCATTCGATAAACTGCACGTGGACAACATCATATTCGACGTATTAGATGACAGAATTTAGGTCAAACTCGTCATTTTACGAGCTGTTTCTAACATGTGTCTAAAAGAGTGTTCTCAATGAATCGTGTTGTTTCTGACTCTTTTAAAACATTGTTAAAAAGCAATATCAATGCAATCCATTTTCCAGTGTGTTCTAACTAGAAAATGGATCCATTTTAGTGTGTTTGCATTGCCTGTCCACGTGTGGTTTATATTAGTGGACCACGTGTAGTAGGTTGGTGGACATGATGCTTTTTAACAATATTTAAAGTGTATATATTCATTTCTAGGTGTCAGAAACGACACTGTTCAGTGAGAACACTCTTTTAGACACACACAGGTTAGGAAACAGCACGTAAAATGTTCAGTTTTGACAAAAATCGGGAATCTTATATGTTGAAGGTCAGGGTGTGAACAAAAGGTCCAGAAAACAAGGTTTCTAAGGTCAGAGGACATCGAGCCTTTCAGCGACCACTGTCACGGACCCCCGAATCAGGCCCTGCAGTTTCGGGTCCGTGGCTTCTTCTTTAAGGGTTTAAAAGTGGATGAGTACATAGCTAAAACAGCCCTCATTTCTAAGTGTCTGCCATTGAAATCACTGTGCTTTTTAGTTTACATTAAAAAGGTTATAAAATACTTCTGGAGGACCAGGACTTTTGACCTTTCGGTATGTCTTTGGGGGGACCGGGACGCAAGTGCCCGTGAGGTTTCGGGCCCGTCGGACCCTCCGCCGGCCTTGCGGGAAAGTTCCTCGAGCAGTTTATATGTATGGGCCACGTGTATTCAGTTGGTGGACAACCCACTTATTAGCAAAAATGTGCCTTTATATTCATTTAAATGCATCAACTACCACATTATTCAGTCAGTGCACTTCATTAGACACACATATGTTAGCAACAACTTGTAGAACGCTCAGTTTATCCTCAAAGGTCTAATTAGAGTGGCCTGTTTACAAACCCCCTATCAAAAACGTATTGGATAGGTGACAGGTGGAAGGCATTCCGCCACGCGCGGCGCGCGCATGCCTGCATGCGTCACTGCATGCGTCACTGCATGCGTCACTGGCATGCATGCGTAGAGCAGAACGTGACGGGCTGTATGCGTCACTGCATGCGTCATGCATAGAGCAGTCCGTGTTGTAGCGTGCGCGCTCTGCATGCGTTGCGCATTAGAGCAGAATGCCACGCA
>VCII01000640.1:0-78617 GCA_006030095.1 Triplophysa siluroides
AGTACAGGGGCGCTAATTTAGCCGTAAAGTTGGCCAAAGCATCCGATCTAGGATGAGTTCTCACTCTGACAAGGTCACCAGGGTCATAAGTAGCAGATCGGCGTCTTTTATCATAGTGCAGCTTCCTTTTGTCATGACTGGCTTCCAGAGCTGCCTTAGCATGATCATGTGCTTCCCGCAGTGACAACCTCAAACGTTCAGAGTATGGGACCTCAGTCTCCTCCATCCCATCCCAGACAGGCTGAGTGACCAGATCCAGAGAAGTGTCCAACTCCCTCCCATACAACATCATAGACGGTGTTTGACCCGTGCTTTCATGTGGCGCAGTCCGCAGTGCAAAGCAGATTTGTGGGATATATCGGTCCCAGGAGGTGTGTTTTCCATCCACGTACGCTCGAATGGCCGTCTTGAGAGTACGGTTAACCCTCTCTGTTGCATTCGTCTGTGGGTGATACGCATCGTTAACCGATGTTCAGTTCCTAGGGCAGTAAGCATCTGTCCAAACAGCTCACTCACAAAAGGAGAACCTCTGTCTGAAATTAAGTAGGTGGGGGCCCCATGACGGGAAAAAACTTCACTCAGCATTTTGCCGGCTGCCACATGAGCTGTGGCTTCCCTTACCGCCACGATCTCAACCCACTTAGAAAAGTAGTCGACAAATACCAAGATGTGAGCATTTCCCCTGGATGTACGAGGCAAAGGGCCCACAAAATCAACACCAACATACTCCCAAGGTTTCTGAGGCCGAATCGGGACCATTAGACCGGCAGGCTTCCTTTGGCTTGGTTTTGTCAGTTGGCAAACTGTGCAAGAGGTCACATATTTCTTATCTCAGATGCCATTTTAGGCCAGAAAAACCTGAGTTTCAGTCGGGCTAGGGTCTTAGTTATTCCCAGGTGACCCGCAGTTGGATGATCGTGATAATACCTCAGCAAGGTACCTTTGAGAGACTCAGGAGCATACAGCTTTAATCCTTTCAAAGGATGGATACCGCAAGCAGGTTTGGGGTCGTTGAAGTACAATAGACCATCTTGAATGCATACTGAAAGCACCCCTCAATTTCACCCTCCTGTTGGAGCGAGGCCTCCATTTTACGGAGAAGGTTACCCGTAACTGGATCATCGAGCTGAAGTTGTCTGACATGAGAACGGTCCGTGAGAGTCACAGAAGAAAGCGTACGGAGGTCAAGACCACCAATCATAGCGTACTCGGGGAGTATGTCCAATGGCGGCGAATCAACCGCTAGGGGATTCCTCGACAGCGCATCGGGCACCGTGTTACGAGCACCAGGCTTGTGGACAATGTCGAAATCAAAGTCCTGAAGGCGGAGAGACCACCGAGCGAGACGTCCAGTGGGATTCGGGCGGGACATCAACCACTTAAGTCCACTGTGGTCAGTAAAGATCGTGACATGGAGACCCTCAACATAAGGCCTAAAGTGTTCCAGGGCCCAGATGACAGCAAGGCACTCTTTCTCGGGCGTGGAATAAGGTTTCTCAGCTTATGCAGGGTCCGACTAGCGTAAGCCACAGCCACATCTCTACCATTCTGATCTCTCTGCATCAACGCAGCTCCAAGACCTGCGTCACAGGCATCAGCATGAATGAAGAACGGGAGAGTAAAGTCGGGGAAACTCAACACAGGAGCCGAAGTTAACTTTCCTTTAAGCAGGTCCATAGCCTCCTGGCAAGCCGTGTCCCAGACAAAAGGAACGTCGTTCTTTGTGAGGTTGAAGAGTGGCTCAGCAAGGCGAGCATAGTCTTGCATAAATCGACGATAATAGCCTGTCAAGCCCAGGAACTGCCTCACTTGCTTCACATTGACAGGGGGTTTAAAGTCCGTCACCGCCTTTACTTTGTCTTGTTCCGGCAGGATTCCACTTGGACAAACCCGATACCCCAAGAAGGTAAGCTCTTTGCGACAGAACTGGCATTTGGCTAGTTTAATGGTCAACCCGGCGGACTGAAGCCTTGAAAACACTTCCTTGAGATCTTCAAGATGTTGTTTGAAGGTGGGTGAAGCCACAACAACGTCGTCTAGGTAGACCGCACAGGACTTATATATAAGTCCGGCCAAGACGCCGTTCATGAGTCTTTGAAAGGTCGCCGGTGCATTGCACAGACCAAATGGAAGCACTCGGAACTGAAAAAGCCCACAATGTGAGACAAAAGCAGTCTTTGGTTTTGAGCCTTCTGCCATGGAGACTTGCCAGTATCCACGCAAGGTCAATTGTGGTCAAAAATTTTCCTCGAGAAAGGAAGTCAAGGGACTCGTCGACTCTCGGCAATGGGTAAGAATCCTTAGTGGTGAGCTGGTTTAACCCACGATAGTCCACGCAAAATCGTGGTTCACCACAAGGTTTCTGCACGATCACAACCGGTGCAGCCCAAGGACCAGCCGCAGGTTCAATGATTCCTTCATGCAACATTTTCTTTATTTGGTCCTCGATCAACTGTTTTTTAGCTGGAGAAGTTCGATAAGGGGGAAGGTGAACTGGTTTGGCATTTCCTGTCTCTATGGAGTGCTCTGCTAGAGTAGTACGGCCCAGGTGACCATCGAAGGTCCGGAAAGCTTTCAAGTAGTTCTGACAACTGTTCCTTTTCGTCAAAACTCAAACATGCATCTTCAATTTTTCCCTGAAGCACTGAAGCTGGAATTTCCATGAACAACAACTTTTATCCAACTCAAGACCAGCTCCGCCATCCAATTCCTCCATGAATAAAGGATTTTCACCCATGACGACAGTTCTAGACGGGACGTGAATCGTAATGGACGCACGCAACATGAAGTCCATTCCCAAGACTACTGTTGAGGGAAGGCGTGGGACAATAGCAAAACGGTGGTAAAAGCGCTGTCCCATAAATCCAAAAGCCAGCCACGTAAGCCCCACGGGCAGGCATGCTCCACCGTCTGCCAGTTGTATAGGGGAAGAGGTCCATGGTTGAATCTTAGCTTTCAATCTGTCATGATTTTGAACGATGTCTGCCTGCACTGCAGAAAGTGATGCGCCAGTGTCAAGTGTAGCATCCACCACCTGGCCACGTAAGTTAATTTTAACTCTTAATGGGGTGTTCCAACAGGACGGGGATGTGGGATCTTCCACATGACAAAGGACAGGTTGTGCAGGAACAGTCGGTTTGAGGCGAATTCATCTTCTGGAGGGAGGATTGCCTCTGCGAATCATCCTCCCCCTCTGTAGTTTTCCCTCTGTGCGACAAAAGGAACGTTTCCCCCCATTACTGCTTTCGCCGTTGCTTGTATCCTTTGCATCAGGATTCTGTCCTGAACGCACCTCAGGGGACTCGCTTCGTTGTGAGCTCCTTCTGGGAATTGGGTTACAGTCTGGGCATGTGCGAGAAGTGAAGTCAGGACGTGAGCACTTGTAAGAAAGTTCCTTTGTCAAGTTTAGCTTTACTCTGCCCTGAAGTAGGGAAACAATTACTTGGTCCAAGGACCACATGGAGCTCATGGGCCCTCAGGAGGAGATCCATCACTGAGGAAACAGAGGTTCCATAGAGTGCAACTCTGTATTTCTCAAGAGAATGTTTAGAAATAAGGTCGATTTGTTCTGCTCGGGTGGGGGGGTTTTCAGCTTCCTGAACTCACTTAGCATGTGGGCCACAAAAGTAGGGAGGGGCTCTTCAGGACTCTGTATACGGTCTAGGATTCCCCTCATTATTTGTTCTTGACTGTTGGAGGGAAGGAAGACTGTCCTGAAGAAATCACAGAACTGGGCCCATGTGACGACATGAGAGTCAAGGACTGTGAACCATTTCTTTGGTTCCTTTGTCAAAATCGAGGCAGCTCGAGGAGAACTTGGGCATCGGTTAAGTCGAGTGAGTTCCTGTAAACATTGACTGACTGGAGCCAGTCCTCTGGGCTTACACGTCCATCTCCTGCAAATACAGGTGGCTCAAGCCTAGACTGGTGCAGTACGGATGCAAGGATTCTACTAGTATTACTCACATCAGAAGAATTAGCCTGTGGTGAGGATGTCACATTTCTGAGGGAACCATTATCGGTAGATGTACCTTGTAGTGGCACCTGGCTTGGTGATACACGGATGTGTGGCGTAGAACTGGCCATAGGAGGCAGCTGGTCGTGTGGCGCTGCAAGGGTGTCCACATCAGGAGGTCCAAACCTTCTTAATATGCTCTGCTGTAACTGGAGAGTCAGTGAGACACTGTTGAAGCACCGATACTTCCGCTTGTAGACGTTCCACTTGAGTCTCCAGACTCCCCGCAGCAGGCTGCGCTGGTTTTTGTCTCCGCCTGGGAACAGAGTCTGGCAATGAGTGGGTCAAGTCAGAACTAAAGCCTGGGTAGTAAGCCATCACAGTAACTGTGCACTCACATAACAGCGGTACAACACCCGTAAGATTCACAATGTAACCCAGAAAATGTAAATAGACCTTAAAATGCACACATCATCAGATGAAAACCAAAAAAAAATTCAATAATCCGACATTTAAACTGTGAAATAGCAAATGTGACCAAAAACATACAGGTTTACTTTCTTTTATGCGAGTTCAATTATTATATTGTCCATCAGCATACCCAGAGCAAAGGAACATGCTTTTTCAAAGTGAATGTAATGTTCTCAAAGTCACTTGAACATCCAAATGAGAGCAAAATGTTAGAAATCGTTCAGTTTGTACAAGCAGTTCAGTTCACAACGAATTAGGAAAGAAAAACTTCCAAAAACTGTTCCAAAAAAGAAATTCGTTTCTTCCGCGCTCACAATTCAGTTCAGACAAAACACACAAAAAAAATTGTTTTTGCTGTCCGTTTGTGCACAAAGTACATCCCAGTTCCAAGCACGCAAAGCGCAAAAAAAAATATTATATATGTGCTACAATATCACAGAAAGGTAAAGATCCAAATGTCAGTCCGCGTTCGAAAACAGTGAGGAAAAAGTTGGATCACTTCCAAAACTGATGGGGGAAAAAATTATAATCCTCCGTTCCCAAACGATCTATTTCACTCAGTCCTTTACCATCGGCAAAAAAAATAATAAGAAAAAATCTGACGAAGCACACAGTCTAAATTTATCAAATTAATCAGCTGTCACTTCATAGAAAAATATCAGGTTGAAGTGGAGAAAAGGAGAGAAGAAAAACGCTTAGCTGCCGTTGCACGCGGTCCACACACACGTGTCACCCAGCGTTAGCAAGCTAATCTCACCAGTCTCTGCAAAGATCTCAACGCTCGATCGGAGTTGTAAATTATCAGGTTTCCAGTAGATGACGGATCCAGATTCAAGTTGTTCGGGCGCCAATTGTAACGCTTTGACCAGGATAGCTCTCACAAAGTCAATAGAAGAAAGAGGTTAGAGGCGTAAAGGCTGTATCACGCACATTTAATGGCAGGTAACACAAGCAACGCAATCCTCTCACACATGAGAGATTACTCTTTCCCAGCGTCACAAAAAAAAACTAACAAAACAAAAGTATAAAAAAGCGGGTAGAGCACGCTTAGCATCTACGGTGGATCTCACTCACACTCAACTCAACAACGTCATCACGTATAGCACGCATCAGAAAATGACGTGATCAGTCTCTTAAAGGGGCACACCGCACAATAATGTGATGCATGTAAATACAGGTTTCGTTCGTTACAAGTGGTGTATTCATTTGTTGTGTGAATGAAGCGCTAACGTACATTACATATATTGTGAGATTTAATCGCACAATACTTCTAGCTAGCTTAGCCTATGTTTACAGTCAAAGTTTATACTATTGATGTTATGATTGTGTAATTACATTTCTCTCCAATAGCTTATTCAGCTACATACAGGATATTTTTACAACAACTGATATGTACTGTATATAGAATGGTGCATGAAACAAATTCATAAGCGATTAGGGGTTGATTGAACCCTTCTGCACTATTTTGGACATTTTTGTCTATTTCAGTTTTGTTTTCTTTGTTGTTTTGGGTGTTCATGTAAACATCATACATTTTGCCGAACAAAAGATACAGCTAGAACTGTGTTTGTGTGTTAGGATAGATTCTTAGATAAAACAAAAATGTTTGTGTAAAGACGTCATATTTTACAGCAAATCACAAATCCAACGCCTTATATTCAAGTCACTGTAGCTTACTGAGATTAGAAAATACTTTTTCATTCAAACATGTTTTTATCCCTTTTTTGCATTATTATTCATTTTTAATACTTTTTTAACCGAGATAAAAGGTGAGCTTTATTTTGATGTAGAAGTTCAGAAGCCTTATAGATGTGGCAATATATAAACAAACAAGGTTGAAATATGAAAACGAATGCATTTTTTGGTAGTTATGATCTGGTTAAAACATTAAAGTTAGTAAAAGTAGAAATCATTAATTAGGGTTTTTGAACACGGACATTTTTATCCATTCTGAACCCAAGTGTGATTTTTTATTTTTTAGAAAATCTGACACTGCTCAAAAAATAATAATGCAATAAAACTTGTGTTGATAATTATTAACATATGCAGGACAGTAATAATTAAAAAAAAAAACGGATTCACATGTAGTACTATAGGGAAAATATTTAAATTTATAAAAAAAAATCATGAAAAACAACAGAGTCACCATGTAAACAAACTGGTATTTAAAGAGTTAAAATTCTAAAAATGAATGTTTGGTAGTTGTGATAAGAACTGATCCTAGTGAAGTCATTGAAAGTGTGAAAAAATATGGATATATAATATTTTATGACCGTGTTTGGACATGGACATTTTTGTCCATTTTCAGGCTTAAGTTTGAGTTTTTTTAAATTGATGCACAAGGTTTAATAATTTAGCTTTTGCCAACACTTGGCATTCACTTTAAAGCTAAATTACAAAAAAAAACTAAAGTTTGCGAGGGAAGGGCATACAAAAAAAAGCCCTGGTCGCACATGTGAACTTCAGTATATGTGTAAAGTAAAATCTTTTTCTCCTCTCCACCGATAGCTGGTGTGTGGTGAGTGCACTGGTGCCGTTGTACTGTGGCTGCCGTCGCATCATCCAAGTGGATGCTGCGCTATATAAATGCTTCATTCATTCATTCTTTTGTAGGTCGGTGCAAAATGCAAATGCGCTTTATTGATAAGCAATACATAGGAGATCTGAGTTTCGAATCTCTTTCTTGGGTCTTTTGTCTTCGACATGCTTCATTCTCATGTTTTATCTTCTTCGAACTAGTCAAAGTAGTAAAAAACACATATTTATGTTTAAAGACCCGTGTTTATAGAGATTATATCTTTAAGAAGCCTATCCAAAATATTCAGGAGAAATTATTGTGGCAGTAACAAATAAATAACTCTAAAAAACTTAATACTGTCCTGTATTTATGAGTAAAAAGCAGTATTCTAAGTAGAAGGAAAGTATTCACACTTCAAAGCGATAGTACACTACAAATCAACAATGAGACGTGTTGAATACAATCAATCAACCATTGAGCGATAGTGAAAAGAAGCAGGAGACCACTTTTTCAAAGAAGTAAATGGGTTTTATTTAATCTTTGCTTTACTGTCTCTAACGGAAACTGCACAAATATTTATTCATTTACATTACATTTACATTTAGCAGACGCTTTTATCCAAAGCGACTTACAGAGAGTTTAGGAGCAATAAGCGATGTGTCATACAGGAGCCATAATACATTAAGTGCCAATACAAAGTTACTGGTTTCAACAAAAGCTAGACCACTACCTGTTGAGAGAAAGGGTTAGTGTTTTATTTTTATTTGTTTGTCAAGTATTCACAGAGATGGTTTGAAGTAGTTTTTTGAATGTTGTGAGATGTGGTTGAACGGACAGAGTTAGGAAGAATGTTCCACCAGGAAGGAGTTGTGAAGGAGAATGAGCGATTATTCAATCAAATTTAATAATAAAAAACATTGCAGTACACCGCAAAGAAAATACTTCACAATTGTTTAATAAACCAAAACGGCTGTCCCATTTTAACGTGGGCGTGGTTTGTGCAGACAAACAATAGTAAACTTGCTTTAAACTGCGTCCAAAAAACTGAAGTATAAAAACGGTCTAACGTAGATAAGTATGTTAACATAATGCGATACGTTTTTATTCAGTACCACTTAGGAAATCAGATTCGCGGTCTAACAGCAGCTAGAAAATCAGGTAAAATGATCTACTGGAATAACACGACATTAAGAAATTAATAATGGCATTTATAATGAAACCAGTAGAATTTCTATTGCTTTTGCTGTGTGAGATCATTTTTGGTCCAAAATCTTTTTGTTTTCACAGAAACGCTGACTTTTCAGAAATATGCCTCGAAAAACTCCAGTTAAGAAGATGAAGATGAAGAGCATGACAGAGTACTTCTCTCCTGTGGGAAAACATCTTAAATTCATTGAACGTTATTTTAACTGTTATTATCCGTGAACTCCATAATATTTATTTAGGTTTGCTGTAAATTATATTTGTGTGATGTTTGCTGATGTCTGTTTCAGAAAAAGGTGACTGAAAGCGACCATAAATCCAGAAAAGTGTTAAACGATTTGAGCAATGCTCAGGTAAGGTTGTGCTATTCAAATAACAATGAATCAGGACCTTGCTCCGTGTAGATTAAGATGTAAAATGTATTACGACTTCATGTGTTTTTACCACAGCTAAAGTCGTGTTTTTATTATTGGCAAAAATGATAAATAAATAGTCAACTATTCTTGAGTTTGGCGATCTCGCTCTCCGTCGGCTATTTACTGTCCTGTCGTAATAAAGGCATAAAAACAAATCTAATAAATAAATGGTAAACTATAAGTATGACGTTTATAAAAGAAATCTTACAAGTATACAATCTCCTCAAACTAGTGTGTGATCATGTGTATTTCACAGAACACCGAGGGGAAAAGCCACAAATTCCAGTTCCGTTACAGGAAAACCACTCACGCGGTGGCCGGTGATCCATCAAAGACTGTGCTCGATGTTCTCAACTCAAACAAGATGTTCAGGAAGATTAAAAAAGAGAACGCACAGAAAGAAATCGTCCTCCAAAGATCCCGAGGAGAATCCCACAAGCCGCCGTCAAGACAGATTTCCCCTGCTGTCTTATAGATAAAGATGAGATCATAGACGTAAACTTCATTAAAAAACACGACAGCGCATCTATGCAGAAAACGCCAACCAGACGTCCTACATCTCCCAACAAGTCTGAAAACTTAGTCTGCTTTTACATCAAAACCAAAGGTAAAGGGAAGGTGAAATGTGTCATGGCGAACCGAGAACTGTGCAAGAACGATGTGGATTATGTTTTGTGTGTACGCGTTCAACACAGACACTTTGATAACAGCCCTAAAGCGCGACGGACGATTCCGCAGTCTCCCCTTTAAGAAACATTGTGTGCTTTCGGAGTTTGGTAGCGATACCGTTCACGACTTGGCGTACCCTGTGAAACACCTCAATCGCAAACATTTCATCATGGTCATAAGCAACAAGAACAACCAGTCTGATAGTCAAGATGACGCCAAAGAAAACGCTGATCCTAACCAACATCCCATCGACAGAAGACGACAAAAACAACAACGTGGCTAAATACACCACTCGTGACCGGCCGGCCCTTAAAATAATTCCAGACTCCAAAGAGCTCAAGAATGTTCTGCGCAATGACCTGAGATGCTATCTAGAGCAGAGAAGCGTTGGAGACACCAAGGTCAAGGTGAAAAACTTCTTTAGGACGGAATATGATAAAGGTGTCGGGAGTTTCTCAGAAGTGAAGACGGTGAAGGAGATCATGAGACTGTCCAGCTCGGTGTGTCAGATCAGAGCGGAGGGATACCCTCGGGGAACCGGATTCTTACTCTTCGACAGGTTTGTTCTCACCAATGCACATGTCATCGGAGACTTTGACCGGGTCACCAGAAAGCTTTTCATGACCTTCACGGCAGTGTTCGGATTTGAAGATCTGGGACAAGCGGGGATCAAAAGTATAGCTGTGAAAGAACATGTCGCGGCTTGTTATCATGGAGATAATGAGAAGATGTGTCATCTGGATTTCGCTCTTTTAGAATTAGACGTCGCGGATGATAAAGCTCTCGACTTTCCCGAGTTGCTCACTCATTACAGCAACGGCCTTCCTCCTAACAAAGGCGGCATCTGTATCGTGGGTCATCCCGACGGCGGGGTGAAGAGAATGGACCTGTGCTTCATCATCAGCAGAGAATCAGCTGGACGCTGAGAAGAAACACATCTCTCAGAACATCAGTTACTATCACATCATTACACAGAAAGTCTGGCGCAGAATTGGACGACGCACGACAACCAGATCACGTACGACTCTTGTTTCTTCCACGGGTCTTCGGGTTCGCCGGTCTTTGATGAGTCCTGCCATCTGATTGGTGTTCACACGGGCGGATACGTTTACAGAGGAGCGAGAGGTAAAACCAGGAGTGTTATGGAGTATGGCTTTTCCATTCAGCCCATACTGGAAAGCATCAACAAACAGGCGAAGGATTGTGGAAGAGTTGATATCTTAAAGTTACTGTTCAAGTTCAATCTGAATATGGAAGATAATGATGTGGAGATGACCGAAGAACCACAACATCAAGATGAATATTAACATGAAACGGTCTCCTGCACATTTCCGTCTCAAAAAATTGAGATTTGTCACAAAAGCATTTACTTAAATCAATGTTTTGAATGTTTATTGTCTGTTGCTCTTAATGTTTGAGTTCTGGTTATTTGCATTTTGCTGATCAAGAAATACATCTGTGCACATGTATCCAAAATTGTGATTAAAACTAAATCATGCTTGACGTTTTTTGTTCTAACTTTTTACATATGCCAAAGAAACGCCACTTTTTCTGTGAAGACTCTTGTTCCCTTGGTTTTTTTTCAAGACCAAAGAAGAATGATGTAGAAGCATCCATGTCATTCAGCTGTGCAAACCTAGTCCTTAAAAGAGCTGTTTTTCCAAGAGATTCTTTAACAGGAGTTTGTCAATAAAAGTTGAATTATTGTGAGTACAGTCACTGCTTTGCCCAAGGATATCTTGTTCAAGAGATTTCATTCTCGCTTTGAGCATTCCAGCACTATGTGTAGTGTACTGCTGGCAAAAAGACTTGATTTGTGTTCTACCAACATCCCACCATTGACTCAGTAACTGGAACTAACATCTCTCCAAGCTTTCCAGAAAAGATTAAGTGTGTGAATAAAATTGCAGTCTTGCAATAATTTGTTATTAAAGCGCCATTGAGCTTTATGGGATTTAGAAAGAGAAACAGAAACTACCATAGACACATGATGGTCTGACAGAAAAGATGGTGAGATCCAACTTCTAAAAACCCTACTCATAAAACGATCGAGCCTAGCTCCTGACATATCATTAGAATTAGCCATGTGTTCTATCTGACTCCAGGAAAGACTTCTCTCCACACATCGACTAAATTGTGTTCAATAATTAATTTCTTTAGAATCTCAGCGGAAGAAAGATCCGGTTCATCATGATTCCTATCCAAAACTGAATTAACAGTGCTATTGAAATCTCCAACAAGTACAACAACATTTCCCTGAGGGCACTGTAATAAAGCATCAGATAGCGTTTAAAAAAAAAAAGACGTGCGTTCTTGACCAACATTTGGTGCGTAAACATTAATGAAGGGGAAATGAGTATTACCAAAAACAATATCAGACTCAAAATCCTACCAGGTATTATTTTAACCACATCTGGTTACATACTAACTGTCATGGTTCTGCCACTTCTGTTCAGGTTTTTCCAGTCTTGGGGCAGGAGCATGACAGTATCACATGTTTAGTGTGGAGAGAAACGCATATTATCCCCACCCTCTCGTTACCTCCATTTTCCCCCCACCTGTTCCCTGCCTGATTTAGTTCCTTATTTAATCCCCTTGTATTCTCTGTCCTGTGCTCATTTGTTTTGTTCCCATACTTTGTTCCATGAGTTTGTTCCAAGTTCGTTCCAAGAGTTTGTTGCAGCGCTTTGTTCCAGTTTCGATTGCTGTCTTGTCTTATTGCTTCCAGCTTTGAAGACGTTGCACCTGATGTACTGTCTGTAAATTATCCCAGTGTAGTGACAGTTAGTCTTTACTTTTTGTTTTGTGTTCTTTGTTAAAATACATTTCCTTGTTAAAACGCTTTCATTGCCTGCACTCATTCATTCAGTCATTTTTGCACCATGACACTAACGCATTGAGAGAAAAGGATGGGAGCACCTGCAATAAGGTTTGTACCATGACTTTGTACCATAGACTCTTCCCTAACAATCACAACGACAGCTTTGTTCATTCTAGATGCCGACAGAATGTTCTGATCACCTAATTCTTTACATATAGCAGCTAAATAGTCTTCGACAGAGATCGTTTCATCCTGTAAACATTTACACCCATGCCGGGCTGTTAAAGTAGCAAACCCATCAGAACAAATTAATCTCCACTAACCTTTCGAAGAAAGTAGAGAGAGATCTTTGTTGTTGGTGTGAACGAGTCTTTTAAATGACAATAACTTTTATGCATTTGGTGGATGCTTTGATACAAATAAATAGGATAATGCAATGTGAATCGCTTTGGATAAGAGTATGTGCAATCCCTTGGATCTAACCCATGACCTCGGGGTTGTAAGTGCAACGATCTTACCACTGAGCTACAGGAAAGCTGGGTAGACACCATTGGACAATGTGATGTTTTTTCTTAGCTTGCAGACGCGTTATGTCAGCAAATACTTCATATCTTATCTGTAAAGTGAAGTCCAACAATAAGAACACATTTAGACTGGAAGCAACAGTCTTGTCAATCAATAATACAGGTGACTTACCAGGGTCGAGTCCGTCTAACAGGTCTGGAGTCTTCATGAGCCATGTTATCCAGCTGCTCACCACACAAGGGGATGCCCGCTATCGGGACACTGTGATATATGGCTTCATACATGCCCCGTGTGTACTAAAATCCATTGCTGAAAAATGACAGTTTTATGTATTTGATGTATACTTTTTGGTCATACAATTGGCTAACTTATAAAGACCAGGGATATTTTAAATGATAACTGATGTAGAACAGAGTTCTGTCAACTCAAGACTGAGTCCAAATGATACGGTCAAGACAAAAAAAGAATCCTCTTCAACACCACATACTTCATTTGTAATGATAAAAAAGCTGCTAAAATGAGGTCATGTTATTTACTTCAGGTATAGCAATTTTACCAGTCACTCAACACACATTTTCAGTCTTTTTATGGTGGTGTACCAATCACATGCTGGGCTGCCAACGGAAAATATTCCCACTCTCAGCTTGTTGACTGCATTGAATCAACAGAAAACTGAAGTTAATTTAGTTAGTAGCGTTGCTACTTAAGCTACTCCCCAATGCCACGTCACCCAAACTCACCTACTCATGTGGGAAAAAGAAAAGTTTAGTCAGAAGATAGATGAAGAACATCACAAAAACAAACAACAACCTTAGTTACTTTTCTCTATGTCTTTTAGAGTTCGCTTTGGGAAAGATGCTTATAAAAGTGCAAAAAGCATATAAAAGCGCGTTCAGCGACCAGGAAGCACTTGTAAGATAATACAAATAAATCAATTTAAATAGAGTTTATTTATTTAATAAAGAAAATTTAATTATGTCGCTTGGAGCAAGCGGGCACGCAAGCGGGCGCCCACGCCGGCTCCAAGCGGCGCCCACGCCGCTCCAAGCGGGCCCCACGCCGGCTCCAAGCGGGCGCCCACGCCGGCTCCAAGCGGGCGCCACTCCAAGCGGGGCGGCCCAACAAAGCGGTTCCGGCGGCATGAGGACGTCTGTTGGTGGGACTTTTCTTAACTTGCTTGAACTACCTCAGGATGCCTCTTTCTGTCCATGTGCGGGCGCCCACGCCGGCTCCAAGCGGGCGCCCACGCCGGCTCCAAGCGGGCGCCCACGCCGGCTCCAAGCGGGCGCCCACGCCGGCTCCAAGCGGCGCCCACGCCGGCTCAAACAAGCGGGCGCCCACACAAGCGGGCGCCCACGCCGGCGCCCACGCCGGCTACAAGCGGGCCCACGCCGGCTACAAGCGGGCGCCCACGCCGGTCGCGGGCGCCCACGCCGGCTCGATGAGGACGTCTGTTGGTGGGACTTTTCTTAACTTGCTTGAACTACCTCAGGATGCCTCTTTCTGCAGGCGCCCACGCCGGCTCCAAGCGGGCGCCCACGCCGGCTCCAAGCGGGCGCCCAGCGGGCGCCCACGCCGCTCCAAGCGGCGCCCACGCCGGCCCAAGCGCGCCCACGCCGCTCCAAGCGGGCGCCCACGCCGCTCCAAGCGGGCGGCCGGGCCCAAGCGCCGGCGCGGCTCCAAGCGCGGCCGCTCCAAGCGGGCCCACGCCGGCTCCAATCGGGCGCCCACGCCGGCTCCAAGCGGGCGCCCACGCCTCCAAGCGGGCCAAGCGGGCGCCCACGCCGGTCCAAGCGGGCGCCCACGCCGGCTCCAAGCGGGCGCCCACGCCGTTTCTTAACTTGCTTTAACTACCTCAGGATGCCTCTTTCTGTTCATCTGTTGAAGGTCAACAGTCCTCCTGAACCCAGGCTAGAGAAATGTTTAACAAATGGTTAGCGGAATACAAAAGGTTCTATGAAGCATTTGTATTATGATACGGTGGTCTGAAACAACCAATAAAAATTCCTCAGATCTACAGTGTGATATTTGGACCCCACTTTAGATTACATTCATTTAAATCTTGTCAAATATTTTCGACTTACACAAAGACTGCATCACTCCTTTGGCATCCTGGGTAAGAACTTTTAAGATGACCTGCAAAGAGAAAAGGCATGCAAGCATTTGTAAATTGATAAACCTTAAATGTACAGATGGGGAAAAATGTGGTATACATTTGTGCTGAATGACAACATTTGTTTAACAGGACATCAACTCAATCCGCACACGACAAACATTCATAGCTGTGCTCTGAATAAGCACCTCAACAGATGCAAGAAATACAAAATATAGCAAGAAAGTAATAAATCTTGTCAGTTTTATCCAGTCTACGTTAATCAAAATGTTATAAAGCATGTGAAAAATTACTCACTTTTCTGCCAGCAGAAGTGAGTTTGAGTCATAAAAGCTCCTTCGAACAGCTGCTTTTCATTTACTTGATTCGTGGAATCAAGTGGCGCTAAAAAACACAAAAGGAAAAGAGTAATAAACTAAATTCGTCCTAAATTAATTCCAATAACAGGGACATTAGCTGGGGTTCGACAGACAGGGTCATGTTTGTCTAACAGTTCATTTAAATCAAATAAATAAATACAATGACAATGTATTACTGAAAGTGGACTCACCTGTAGTTGGCCCAGGTAACTCAACATCAGCCGTGTGTATCAGATGAAATGGACCTGGGACGGGATCAGACACGTCAGGCTCATGTATGTCTGGGTCTGACAGGCCTGTAAACCATGTCATAGATTGAAATCACATCGAAACGACTGCTTGAAATCAAACTTTGATGCTCTCGATCTCCTCACTACGTTCTTAAGACTTTAGGCTGGATTACACAGACAGGCTCACGATGACAATACTCCTTGGCGTTTCACGTTCATGGTTTCAGATGTTAAACTGTATATTACACTGGAAATATTTCTTTACCTTCCTCGACTCCCTTCATCCACTCATGTGCCATCATCTCCTCCAGACTTATTCTGTGCATTGGATTGTTCTCCAAGCACTTTGTGAGGAAATCACAGCATTCTGTGAGAGAATTGACAACAAGTGCATTAGTTCTGCATCTCATGTTCTCTTGGTGTGGCACACTAATGTTGTCGAGTATGTTTCTCACCTCTGGATAAACTGGAGTCCAGGTTTAGTTTCTTGCCCTTTTTACTCTCATAGGTCTCGTGTCCATGGATCATCGTCGTTTTTTCCCTTGCTAATTCCGCGTAGTATCTGTCAGTCTCCAGGTTTTGAAGGTCGAAGGCTCGTCCTGTTAACATAGTAAAGAGATTTTCACGGTTTAGCCCAACGGCGAGATATCGGTCTCTTGTTGGATTGGAGAATATCTATTGAACATGTCATGGCACTCAATAGCGTGTTATTGTTGAAACAATATTCAAAACTTTCCGAACGAATCACATATCACACCACACAAGGGCACATGCTTACCCTTGAACTGGCTGAGTTCATGGACGCTGGTGATGCGCTTTTCATTGCCAAAGACTCTTAATTTCAGCATCTTGGTCCTCTCGTCTATGAGAAACTTTCTGTCGAAGACCTCCTGGTGATACACGCCGTGGTCCAGGGAGTGTTTGACTCCTTCAGCTGCCTGAAGGAATAGGCCACGAGCCTCGGCTTCATGCAGTTGACCACCGCTCTTCTTGATGTATTTCTCCAAGCACGTTGAGAGATTTTCATACACCAGGACCACTTTTTTCTCTTCCTCGAACCAGCCATGCATCTGCTGAACGTGCTGGCTTTGCTCTCGTTCTGACAGCAGCACATTCAGAGCCACCTTCCTATCCATTACCCTCCTGAACCCATACTAGAGAAATGTTCAACAAATGGTTAGGAGACAATCTGTTATTTCTGTGAAGTAAATGTATTAAGATACAGCGGGGTACCTTAAAACTGAAAAATATACTTTACACGTGCTTCGAATTTAAAAGACTTTGTATTTGAAAGCGTTAGTAATAAACACCCAGTCCTTCATAACTATGAAGAATGGCATTACCATGTATATTCACAAACGTTAAGCTTGGTTTTCATGTCCAGGTTTTCCTTTTGAACGCCCCTGTAAATCACATTTCTTTGAATCTTGTGCAGTCTCATCAACTTACCAACGCAACGTTGTTTTTCGGCCTCCTGGGTACAACATTGAGCAACACCTGTAAAGAGAAAAGGTATCAAGCATTTGTAAATTGATGAAACTTAAACTTGCACACATTAAAATAAAATCTCTTCCTGTACATCAACTCACACATGGAATATACAAACATTCATTGCAGCGCTCTGAATCAGCAACTCAACAGATGCAAGAAATCCTTAATCAAATTTTTAAGTCATATCTCAATATTAATCAATGTTTTTTCGACATGTTTTATTCAGTGTACGCTGCTAGGAAAATTAAACCTACTTCTTGGCCATCGGATCTCCGAGTAGCCACAAAAGATCCCTCGCGCAGCTTCATTCCATGTAGATCATAGATGGAATCCAGTGGAACTGAAAAACACAACAGAAAAATATCAATATACACAAAGCTAATCGTCCAAAATGAATCCTATAAATACAATGACAACGTGTCATTAAAAGTGGACTCGCCTTTAGTCGGCCCGGATAAATCAACCTCAGTCTGAGGTCCGGCCACGACTGGCTCACCAGCCAGCGGGTCATCCAGCCGATGCTGCCCTCCGTCGCTCGCAGCGCCTTTAAACGCCTGCCATTTCCTTTTGAAGAAGGCACGTATGCCTCTCCTCATTGGTTGCTCTTCTAAAAAGAGAGAAACACTTTACGACTAAACATCAAAACAAAGGCATGACCATCATTCACAGCCTTAGTTTACAAAGTTGAATTCATCAAATCGACAAACAAGCTAAATGTTGACAGTTGATTATAACGCATTGGGTCATTATTTATTTACAGGTGGTTAAAATAAACTTGACTCAAATGAAAATACATATTTGGAAAAACATCTTGGCCCGGTTTCACAGACAGGGCTTAGTTTAAGCCGCCCGGGACTAGACCTTAGTTTTTAGGCACTTTTATTAAAATAAAAACACTGGTGTGCATCTTGAGACAGAACAATGGCACGGACATATGCAAGGGATCGTTTTCCATCAAACAGGTGAGAATGACGGTTATTCTGTCAGGTCATTTAAATGTTATCAAACTGACTGGAGCTACCCCTGTGTTAAAGGCTTTTAATGCACACCTTCCAGCCAATCAGAATCCAGAATTCAAACACACCATGGTATAATTTAAGATATGACAAAATTATTTTCAGGTAAAACAGGATAAACATCAACTTTAGTATGGGACTGGTCTTAAACCTTGTCTGTGAAACCGGGCGCTTGTTTTAAGGGCATAAACAACACGTGGAAAAGCTGACAGGCATACATTAACCGCAAATAAATCCTCTGCGCGTTTGTATTTCTGCTTTACAAACGATAAACTAGTTAAACATGGACATGTAATAAAAACTGTAACATGTTTGTAACATATTTGGGATAATATTGCGGCAATGGTGATAACTGCATTTCTTAACAAAACAGCGCAACACGACATATAGAAGCAGTTTGTTCATCGGTGTTTGTTAAAATGTCCATTTCAATGTAACCGACTTAAAGTTAGCATATTACACTAATGTTAAATGCGCGGCAGTTACACTTAATGTTTTTTTAAAAAGCCAAACATTTCCAGAACGATTTCACGATCCTCTAAAATGTTACCAAAGCTTTATGGAAGTTAAAAATGAGCAACGAACCTGACAGACTGCGGTTCATCGTGTCCTCAGCTTTCTGCCTCGAGATGCTTGACATTTGCTGTGAATATCGAAGTAAACAAAGTAATACTGTCGACTTTACTCAGAGCTCAAGCGGTGTCGTCGGAACGATGCGGTCGTCGGAAAGAACTGAAGATTCGAAGCTCGGCTCGTCCTTATATAGTCTCTGCGATGACGTCATAACGAGATGTTATCAGCGCTTCGAACGTGTGCTTATAAGTAATAGAAGCCGCTTTCTTCATAGACACAGTAAAACAAAGTAGCCTATTTGTGTTTACGGCTTTCAAGTTATGATGTTTTTAGTTCACGTTTGCTATATGATGTGGAATTACTTTACCCGCTTGAAGGCTTGTCGTGACTCGTGACAGTTGGTATCCATGGGAACGTCGCTGCGCATTGAGCTGATGGTCGGCTAATAATATTATACTACTAGTTTATGCAAAATCCCTACAGAATTTGTTTTTTTATGTACAATATATAAGTATATAAACATATTTACTTTAATTTCAGTATTTTTTATTTTGTGCATACGTTTCCTGTAAATCTGCTTTGCAACAATCCACACTGGTAAACGTGCATACAAATAAAACCGAATATAACTTATTGAAAATGTCTGTAAACACAGTTTGGATGCATGTTATCACCACGGGACACATCTGATAAACACATATTTGTTTTAATTTCCCTCATTGGATTGAACTTGAACTTGTAAAGTGCTTTTCTTTACAACAATTATTCACTAAATGGCAACATTTTGCCACTATATTACAGAACAAATAACTATACATCACATTTCTGGGCTTTAAATCACAATTTTGTAATTGACACCATGGACATGACAAAAATTACCCATCAGGCAGTGCAAAGCGGTTCTCGAGTTAGAAGTGTTTTTAAAGCCATTTCTGTATCTCAACAGATCACTTTCTCATTGTCAGCATCTAGCTCTTGTCCCATTGATTTGGGGTTTTATTATCTGTAAGCCATAATCATGAACATTTCAAGAAATAAAGGCTTGAAATATTTCACTCTATGTGTAATGAATCTAATATATGGGTTTCACTTTCTGAAACAATAAAGAAAAATATCAACCTTTTTCACAATATTCTCATTCATGTACCTGTACAAATAACTGTTGTTCTCTGGACACACATCAATGTAATTTGACCTTAAAACGCTGATTTTAAATATATAATCAGTCAGGATTGTCTAGTTCATGTTCAAAGGGAAATATGCGGTAAGTGGCAAAACGTGGGCCATTTCGCTTCTGTAATTCATCTGATATGAGTCTTTATCTTTCATACAGAGAGAGTTGAGTCCACACCGAGTCACGTGAAAAACAAACGGATACAGACATTTTTATTAAGATTACAGTTGAGCTACTAGACCTGAAAACACAAATAGTTTTGTAAAGTATTCAGGCTAATTAAATATGTATTCATGCATTTTAGAATAAATACTTAGAAATAATAGACTTTGTGTTTTAAGACAGACGACATAAGTGTAGAAGTATATTTTCTGTATGTTATGTTTAATGTCTCAGCTTTACAATCTCCTTCATTTTTCTGCAGAAGTCTGCAGAGTTTTGTGAACATCCTGCAAAAGAGAAATGACATCAATTGTTGGTTTATCATTTGTGAATTTTAAAGTAAAAACTTGTATTTGTATGTTATGTATCTGTATCGCACTAAAGACTGATGAAGTGTTTATTAAATTCAGCAGAATTGAAGCGTGTGAATGTTTCATGTACATGAGCGGTCAGATGTCTCGTGATCTTATAAGCATTCTGATCTGAAAGTGTGTGTCTAAATGTTTACTCGAGAAACATTGTACCATTGCATATCACACTGGCAAAAGCAACACTCACAACAAGAAGATACTGTGATGAGGCTTCAATGAGGTCCTGTAGAAAAGGATGCTGGGACAGCACAGAGAAAGGGATCTTCTCCTCTGCTTTAAAAGCCCAGCTCTTTACACACCTTCAGCAGCTCCTGAACACACACCACAAATCCATCATCACCATCGTTATCATCTTAAAACAAAGCGTCATCATCATCTTAAAAACAAAGCGCACACACACACACACAACCATCATCAAAAACAAAGCGCAACACACACACACACAACGCACGCACACACACAATCATCATCATCTTAAAAACAAAGCGCACACACACACACACACACACGCACGCACACACACACACAATCATCATCATCTTAAAACAAGCGCACACACACACACACACACACACACACACACACACACAATCATCATCATCTTAAAAAACAAAGCCACACACACACACAACACACACACCCACGCACGCACGCACGCACACACACACACATCATCATCATCTTAAAAACAAAGCGCACACACACACACACACACAACCATCATCATCATCGTTATCATCTTAAAAACAAAGCGCACACACACACACACACACACACACACAACCATCATCATCTTAAAAACAAAGCGCACACACACACACACACACACACACACACACACACACAATCATCATCATCTTAAAAACAAAGCGCACACACACACACACACGCACGCACACACAATCATCATCATCTTAAAAACAAAGCGCACACACACACCTCTCTGTATTCATCTCTGCTCCTGCAGCTCCAGTGAAAGCGGTTTGGATGTGCCGACATGAGATTCTGTCCGTGACTCAAAACTCTGAGCACATCATCCACTGACACGCCCCCTCCATCAGGCTCCGCCCCTCTGACAACATCAGCATCAAACTCCTCAACATCTGCACCTTCCAAGTGTGCCACAGACTGCAACAACGACACAACCGTTTCACACAACACGTTCTCATTAGCATTACTGTCTGACAGTGGCTTTCATTTGTGTACCTGTACCAGCGAGCCGGTGTGTTTTAATGTAGTGTGTGTGTTCACACAAGACCCAAAGCTCTGATGAAACCCTGAGACGCTTCAGGATGACAGCAGAAATACAGCAGCATGTTCATATAATCCAACATCACTGGAGACGAGTGTGTGCCCGCAAACAAACTGAAGAAAAACTACACACACAACCACACACATAACACACTCACAATATATACTTTTGAAAACTCAATCTAAATAATTGCA
This sequence comes from Triplophysa siluroides, assembly GCA_006030095.1. Lineage (NCBI taxonomy): Eukaryota > Metazoa > Chordata > Actinopteri > Cypriniformes > Nemacheilidae > Triplophysa > Triplophysa siluroides. The sequence continues at coordinate 21,514 of VCII01000640.1, forward strand.
TGATTTAACTTTACCTTCTTAAGTCTTTCATAGAGCAACGGTTCAGATGGATGATGTTTGTCACTAGGGAACCACAATTCAACCTGATCACACAATAAACCACACGCGTTACATCTCGTGTGAAGTGAAGGAGGTGAGAAGATCACTGATGCTTTTATCACAGAATGATGCTGCAGTTGATCTGAAGGATACACCTGTTCTATATGTGTTTGTGTGTCAGGGGTAATGATTTAGATATAGAAGTATTTGTGTAAACCTGTGTGTATTGTTCTAGTGTGATGAGTCCGGTTCCTGCACCGTCAACAGCTCTGAACCGCTGGAGGGTCTTTAACAGCTGAGTCCGTGATGGGAACGGCCACGGGAGGGCGACACTGAGCACAAACTGACGCCAGTCCATCATCTCAGAGTCCCCAGTGAATGCACACACCATCTCAACAACCTGCGCACACATGACATAGATGTTATAATGTCTCTGTTGATGTTCTTCAGAGGTTCTGTTCATGGTTTTGAAGGACATCATCATTCCAGGGAACATTACGAAACATGTTTACAGCCTGGTACAAAAGAAGATTTTGTTCTATAAAGCTCATTTTACCCTTCATGAGTTTTTTTATAACTCACCCATTTAACTAATATTAAGCCTTAAAATTCTGCAAATTAGGTGAGCGGCCACTTGAGTGACAAGTGGTTTCAGCAATCAGGCGCCTCAGCTCCAACCACGTCCCGCCTCTTTGCCCATTTTGATTACCCGGGAGTGATGCTGCTAAGATGGCTCCGCCCACTTCAAGCTTTAAGACTGCTCCTCAGAATCTACAGGTGACGTCACGGACACTACATCCATATTTTACACAGTCTATGGTTTTGGCCCATTGAGTTTCTTTTACTAACGCCAGTGATACTAAAGGTGTTCATTAAGCACATTTCATCTTTTTGTGCGTCTGTTTTTAATGCTTTTTTGCACGACAATGGCAGATTATAAAAAACTTTTTCAGTTATTGCCCTTAAAGTCCCCGTGAGCCGGAAGTTGCGATCGTTTTTCCTTACGTATTCTGACATATTTCCGAGTGAAAAGGAATTTCAAAGAAGATAATTAGTGGGCGTGGCTTGCGTCTTTCATTGCGAATTGATTGGTTGTTTAAAAACAGCTGTTGCATTGATTTCTAAATGAAACTTTTAGCAGTCTGACAGTTGAAGGGGAGGAGTTAACAGATGCTCCGCCCAAGCCGTCTAACATACGTCATTTGAGATGGATAGTCAGTTAAGGGCGGAAGTGCATTTTCAGATTTTAACTGAAGATTATGAGCGCTCATGAGTTTTAAAAAGAGAACGACTCACATTGATCAACTATTTACTATTAACGCCGCAATATTTCATGAAAAATACAAATTGTCATTTTTAATTTCACTGGGACTTTAAGGCAGTCTTTGAGTAGTATGAGCTGTAATGTCACAGAAGAACTGCTATTTATCAGCCTACTACCCTAAATGAGACATCTATTTGAGCTGTTTATTATAATATAAAAGCGGGATTTGGTTTACGCGTGAGCGCAACATGAGAGGAGCGTTTGTCCATGAGTGACTGAAGGAAGCGCACGGTCACAGAGCGAGATATTGCTCAAATGCTCTGGTGTGATGGAGAACCTGTGAGGACGTCATGTGTGTCCAGGGTTGAGGTAAATCATCACAGCCCATGAGAGGAGAGATGAACTCCTGCAGAACTTCCGTCAACTCAGTGCCGGACAACACACCTAAACACAAACATGCACATTAACACACAGCTACACAAAATATATTCTGGTTGATACATTTGTTAAACACTGTTGATGGAGACCTGATGGTGCCGTCTTGTGCAGTTGAGCGCAGATGATGTTCAGCTGTTGAACGGTGAGTCTGCTGTCTCTGTGCTCCTCCAGCAGCGGCGGTGGGGGGGTGGGCGGGGCGCTGGCCAGCACACGCGTGTCTCCGTCCACACAGAAATCAGCAGCGTGTAACACCAGCTCGTGAGGGATCTGTCGGCCGTTCTCAATGTGCCGCCGAACCAAGTCTGTCAGCTGCTCGACACTGAAAACACATCCCACACATGAGGGTGCATACGAGTGTGAGAGCTCTTTACAGGCCTAAGATGAATCCTGCTCAGACCTGCTCATCTCCGACAGGTAACGTGTCTCCATCCACTCCTGCGTCCTCCTGTGGAGCTCTTGTGTGTTCCGCTGCAGGCTGCACAAAGTTCTCACAGCCTGTGACTTCAGCACATCCAGACGCATCTTCACACCGCGTTCTGCACACAACACAACACCTTAGCAACCGCATCTCAACACCCTGACGACCACGCTCAAAAGCACCCTTAACCTTCATGTTTGAGAGCGGCTGTGTACTCCTGACGGATTCGTCTCCTCGTGGCTCTCCTCTTCACCTCCTCAGGGTTCTCCTCCGCTGCGGGTTGAGGACTGGGCTCATGAGGTGAGGAATGAAAGCTCCTGTTAACAAACACGAACGATGGAACTTGAGAGAGTGGAGGAGGGAGTTGGAGTGAGAGAAGTGAGTGCAGAGAGATTGAAAGTGAGAGAGAATTGAGCGACGAGTGAGTTAGTGAAATTAGTTAGAGTGGAAAGTGATTGAAGTGAGAGAAGAGAGAAGAGATATAGAGAGAGAGTGAGCGGAAGAGAAGTGAGTGGAGAGAGAAGAGAGTGAGTGAAGAAGGTGAGTGAGTGAGAGAGTGGAGTGAGCTGAAAGAGAATAGAGAGAATAAGATAAGAAAGAAATAGAGAGTGAAAGTGAGTGAGTGAAATTGAGAGAGGAGAAGAGAGTGAGATGAGTGTAGAGATTGAGTGATTGAGTGTAGTGAAGTGAAGGGATTGGTAAGTGGGAGTTGAGAGAAGAAGAGGAAGAGTTGAGTGAAGTGGAGTGGGTTAAAGTGATTGAAGAGCAGTGCGTGCGTGCTTGCGTGCTGCGTTCGTTGCGGGACCCCCGTGCGTGCTGCGTGCCCCCGTGCCCGCGCGCGCGCGCGTGCGTGAGCGCGTTCGATGCCGCGCGTGTGCGTGCGTGCGCGCGCGCCGCGCCGCGCCGCCGCCGCCGCCGCGCGTGGCCCGTGGGCGTGGGCCCGTCGCGCAAGAGAGAGAGAGAGTGAGTGGTGAGTGAGGGATTGAGTGGGAGTGGAGTGAGAAGAGAGAGAGGAGTGAGTGAGAGAAGTGAGTTGAGCGAGTGAAGTGAAGTGGAAAGAGCGCGAGAGAGACAATCCGCCGCAGAAGAGAGAGAGAGATTGATAGTGTCGGAGAAGTCGCAGCAGAGCAAGTGCCACTGAGTGCAGGGAACATGAGTGAATTGAGTGACACAGAGAGTGAGAAGAGAATAGAGAGAGCGAAAGAGAGAGAGATGAGCGAGAAAGATTGAGTGAAGAGAGACGAGAGAGCGAGTGAGTGAATTGAGTGAAAGAGAGTGAGTGAGAGAAGTTGAAAAGTGAGTGTGCTGGAGGGATTGCGTGAGTGGAAGGGAGTGGAGTGAGTGGAAGTGAGAAGAGAGCGACTAGAGCGATAGAGCAGAGAGTGATGAGTGAGGAGAGTCTAGTGAGGTAGTGCATTGAGGGTATTAGCCTGAAGTTGAGTAGTGAGCGCCGCGATCGAGACGTTAGTGACGTGAAAGAAGAGTAGTGAGAAGCGAAGCGAGAGCGAGCGGCTCGATAGATTTTAGTTTCGTGCGTTGCGCCGCCCGCGCGCGCGCCGCCTCGCGTGCGTGCCTTGACGTGCGTGCGGGCGTGCCGATCGCGTGCCGCGCGCGCCTCGCGTGCCGTTGCGCGCGCCCGCGCGCTCCGCGGAGCGCCACGCGAGACGCATAGCGCACAGCGCGAAGCACGCGTGAGTGCGCGCGCAGGTGCGTGGCGTAGAACGGCCAGTACCTCGGCGAAGCAGCACGTGCTTGCGCCGCCGCGCCGCGTGGAGTGGCGCGCGGCCGCGCGCCGCGTGCGTTCCGTGCATTGGACCGTGAGTGAGTGCGTGCACGTGCGCTGAGTGCGTGCGTGCCGAGCGACGATGCCGACGCGCGGCCGCGCGCCCGTGCCGTGCCGACATGCGGGCGTGAGTGGGCCGTGCGCGCGTGCGGGCGTGGCGTGCCGCGCCGCCCGAGACGCGCCGTGCCGAGTGCGCGCGTGAAGGGGCGTGACGTGATTGGCGCGCGTGCGGCCGTGCGTGAGTGAGTGAGTGCTGCCGCGCCGGTCGTGGCGTGCGTTCTTGCGCGCGCGCCCGCGCGCGCGCGCGCCGGCGCGAGCGTGCCCGTGCTTGCGCCGCCGTGCCCGGGCCCCGTGCGTGCGTTGCGCGCCGTTGCTTAGCTTGGTCGTGCGTTGCGCCGCCGAGCCGTTTCCCCGTTTCGAGCTCAGCCGCCCGCCGCCCTAGCGACGCCCCGCGCTCCTTGCTGCTCGCCGTTGCGCGCGTGCGTGCGTGCGCGCGCCGCGTGCGTGCCGCGCGCGCTTGCCGTGCTTGCTTGCTTGCCTCGCCTGGCGCCGCGACCGCGCGCCGCCCCGCGCGCCGCAGGCCGCGCCCGCCCCGCCGCCGCGCGTGCGCGCGTGGCGTGCGTGCGTGCGTGCCGATGCGTGCGTGCGCGCGTGGCCGTGGCCCGCTCGCGCGCCGCCGGGCGCCGCCGCCCGCAGCGCGCCGCGCGCGTGCGCGCGCCGTGGCGTGCGTGCCGTGCTGCGTGCCGTGCGGGCGCTCCCCGCGCGCGCGCGTCCGCGCGCGTGCGCGCCCGTGCGGGCTGGCCGTGCGCGCCGTGCGGGCGCCGCGCCCGCGCGCGCCGCGCCGCGCCTCGCGCGCGTGCGCGGAGCGCCCGCGCGCGTCGCGTGCGGGCGTGCGTCCCCACGGCCCGTGCCGGTGCGTGCGGGCCGCGCGCGCGCGCGCGCGCGCCGCCCGCGCGCGCGCCCGCTCCCTTTCGTTTTCGCAGCTTTCTTCTTTTTGTCTTTCGCCGAGTTTTGAGGCTTGCAGACTTGCGTGTTGCTCTCTGTGTTTCCATCGTCTGATGTTGGTCTTCGTCGCCCTCCTCATCCTCACACCGCTGGACCTCTGCACACACCTGACACACACACACACACACACACAACAGAGAGAATGAATGAAGAAACTGATGTGTGATTCCAGGTGTGAGATGTGACCCACTCACTGCGCCGATGGCCGTCTGATAAAACTCCTCCAGCAGTTTCTCATCGGGGCGACGCAGGTCTTGTTTTGAGATCTCATTGGAGGATGATCTGCTGGTAACCAATGGAAACCTAACAGGAAATAAACAAACCATCAACGTAGTTTTCATTTATACTCACAAGCAAAGGAAATAAAGTTCAGTCACTCTGAAGTAAAAGCACGCAGCACACGTACAGTTTCCTCGTGTCCTCTGCTTCCGTGTCTTTTTTCCCAGCATTCTTTGCATGCTTCTCTGATGGGCCAGAAACAGAGGAGCTAATCAAATGAAATATCAGAGCGAGTGTCAGACATCAGATCAGATCCATCTACAGCACAGAATGCAGAATTCATTCAGGATGGATCAGTTCCGATGGGATCAGTCCGAGCACATTGCATTGTGGGATACAGTGTAAGTTGTCTAAATACACTCTACTACTGGTACAGTTGTATTCTGTGACATGTACATGTCATGTGTATGTAAACGGGGATGTGTTTGTGTTTGAGTTACATGTTCGATGTCTCAGGTTCCATGTTTTCACTCCAGGCGACGTCGAGCAGAGGAAGACGAGTGGAGTCACAGGATGATTGAGGTAACAGAGCTTTATTCATTCCTGAGAAATAATCTCTGAGCAGATACACACCACCCTGACACCTGCTCACTTCTGTCTGCACACATCATACACAAAAACACATCACAACAGTGAGTATGTGCGTGTGTGTGTATGTTTGTCTGTTTGTGTGTGTGTGCGCGTGTGCGCGTGTCTGTGTGTGTGTAGTATGTGTGCCTGTCTGTGTGTGCGTGTCTGTGTGTGTAGTACGTGTGTGTGTGTATGTGTGGTGTATATGTGTGCGTGCCCTGTTGTGTGTGTGTGTAGTATGTGTGCTTGTCATGTATGTGCTGTGGTCCTGTGTTGTACTAGTGTTGTGTTTGTGTGTTGTTAGTGTTTGTGTGTATTTTTGGGTTGCTTGGTCTGTGTTTTTGTGTCTGTGTGTGTAGTTTGTGTGTGTTAAGTGTGTGTGTGTGTGTGTGTGTGTGCCTGTCTGTGTTTTGTGTCTGTGTGTGTGTGTAGTTTGTGTGTTAAGTGTGTGTGTAAGTAGTTTGTGTGCCTGTCTGTGTTTTGTGTCTGTGTGTGTAGTTTGTGTGTGTTAAGTGTGTGTGTGTGTGTAGTATATGTGCGTGTCTGTGTGTGTAGTGTGTGTGTGTGTCTGTTTGTGTGTTACCTGCATGAGTGTACAATAGTGGTTGATGATGAGAGCTGTATGATCATCTAACCAGCCGTCATCAATAACAGCCGCTCTCTCCTGCACCGCCTCCTCCCTGCGCTTATCACAGATATCCCACAGACGCTCACGCAAGTCCTACACACACACACACACACCCCAAATACACACACACCAATAAAACATGAGTGTGAAAACACATTCCCCTAAACTTGTGGTTGTATGACGTAGTGTCGGGATCATTTGATTCATCTTAAAGCGAGCGAGTGAGAAACCCCACAGTTTCCTATATAACAGAGATTATCATCGGCCCCTCTATCTATCAGCTGACGTGTCACGAGTGTTCATCAGAGGTCTCCGTGTATTCTTCCAGGTCAGAGGTGATCTTACGTCCAGTCTTTGGTGAAGTTCTCCTTTGGTCTCTTCATCGTCTCTGATGTTGTCAGGAACACTGTTATAATCGCTCTGCCATGAGCTCACAAACTCCTGCTTGAGATCAGGCTTCAGGAGATGCTGTCTGAAGTTCTCTCTGAAACACACGCACACACGTGATGTGATGTGATCCTGAAGACCGTCATCAGGTCAGGAGCGGTCTTCAGGACGTCACATGACAGAGGGGTTTGACTCTTACCGGACGTCATACAGATGATGAATGATGAGTTCCCGTTCACCGCGGAGGTTCTGCATGACCGTTTTAACACGAGTCTCATATGAAGCACACATGTTCTCCCAGTACGGCACGATACTGTGAGATCTCCTACAAATACAACACAACAACACGCTGACCGTACCACACATTTCATCTTAAATAAGGTCTTATGTTAGGCTGTTCAGCCCAAAACTCAACATTCTGCCATCATTTATTCTCTCTCATGTGTGTGTGTGTCTCTTTCTTCAGTGGAACACAAAAGAAGATATTTTGAGAAATGTCTCGGTGGTTTTGTGTTCATATAATGGAAGTCAAGGAAGTCTAGTGTTGTTTGATCATCAACATTCTTCAAAATATCTTCTGTTGTGTTCTGAAGAAGAAAGAAACTCACACAGGTTTGACACGACATGAGGATGAATGCATCGCTACTTTGTTCTCTTGGTTTGTGTTTCATTATTTTTTCAATAATGAATTTGACATTTGAAACAAACTCTTTCAGTGTTATTTCTGCATGTTTATTCATCATCATGGAGAGAGAAGAGAGAGAGAGAGAGAGAGAGAGAGACGACGTGTCACGTGTGTGTCAGTGCCTGAGCTATCGGTTCATCCACATAAACCCGTTCAGCCGATGTTGAGTTTGTTTCTGAAGGTTGGACTCTTTCTGAGTGACCGTGTTGAGATGAGATGGAAAGACCCGGAGCCGCTCCTGTGGCCGTGAGAGCACATTTCAGGCTTAAATAATACAACTATAAACAGAAAGGTTAAACCGTGTGAATCGACGCAGTTCTCATCATGAACATCTACCTTGTTGAACCGAATCCATGATGTCTTTAAGAAGCGTCTCCACATGTTTAAAGACAACATCTTCATCTGATTCTCCGGAGATCTTCACCAGAATATTCTGCTTCTCACCGAACCATTTCTCCAGTTTCGGCCATGTGTCATGAAAACCACTAATTCTGTTGAAGTAAAAGAACATCCAGCGTTAGTGATGGAAAGTCACTCCAAAGGTGGAATAAGTGCCAGTGAAATTCAAAATGACAATTCTTATTTTTTCATGAAATATTGCAACGTTAATAGTAAATAGTTGATCAATGTGAGTCATTTTCTTTTTAAAATTCATGAGCGCTCATAATCTTCAGTTAAAATCTGAAAATGCACTTCTGTCCTGTAATGACTATCCATCTCCAACGATGTATGTTAGACGGCTTGGGCGGAGCATCTGTTAACTCCTCCCCTTCAACTGTCAGTCTCTTAAAAGTTCCATTTCAAAATGCAACGGCTGTTTTTACACATCCAATCAATTCGCAGTGAAAAACAAAAGCCACGCCCAGTGTTTTTCTCCTTTGAAATTCCTTTTCACTCGGAAAAGTGTCAGAATATGGAAGTAAAAACGATCGCAACTTCCGGTTCACGGGGACTTAAACGTTCATGACACATAATACATAAAAAGGAATTTGTTTATTTTACGGTATTTGCTTTTTGTAAGAAGATCCAAACTAAATTGTTATAATCTGGACACGACAATCATCATTCATGTCATCTGATTCACAGTCATTTGTCGGCTATTCCAAAGTTGACATGTTGAATTTTTTCCATGTTAAAAACAAATATTCTATGTCTACTGTTTGTTCTACAGTGTGTCTCGTGTAAATCTGCTTTTTGCTTTAGAAATAAATTGGAACTCAATGTGATTGCATCACTTGCACTTGATCTCAGTCGTTCTCACTGTAATATAACTGTAAGTGTATTGACCCACCTGTGCTGTATCTGATCTCTTTCTCCTCTTCTGTCATCTCGAGAGATGAACGCAGGACTCTTCTGTTTGTCCTCGTCTGTGTTCTCTCGACCTCCTCCTTCATCACATCAAGAGAAAATTCACACATGGACTTACGTTGACACAATCGAGATCTGTTAAACTCACCGTCGGCCCGGCGGGCGGCTCGCTCCAGAACCTGCTCGTCTGAAACATCTAACAGCACCACCACATCCAGAGCTGGAGACGGATGCTGCGGATCTTCTGGAGTATTCTTCTCTGCGGATGCTCGACTCTGTGTCCCGGTGAGAGCGTTCTGCAGCATCACGGCCTGGGTGATGTTCACAGGAAACCCATCAAGAACCCAACCGCTGTCAGCAGGAACATTCCTACACGACACAACACAAACGCACAATCACACACCACAGCGGATCAACAAACACTAAACATGCTGTGAGCGAAAAGAGTTTTCACCTGACAGCGTCCACGATGATGTCCACCAGCAGCTGATCTGGGACACCTTCACCTGACATCAGAACCTTCTCCACCTCACATCCACGCTGTGCTCGCCAACACCGCTGACAACACATCATCATCATGACATCATCATGACATCATCAAACACTACAGAAGAAATGTGTTCTTCACATGATCAGCTGCTTTACTTTGACATCTTCTGTGTCCTCTCGTTCTTCAGCGGGTCCTGTGGCGTCAGGTTCATGAGCGGGTGGTCCTGATGTGAGAGGAATGTCACTGTCAGCATGTTTATAAAGCAAGGGACGTCACCGCTAAACTTTTCTAACCTTTTCTTTGTGAAATCCATTTTATAGATCAATGTACTCCATTTAAACAGAAAAAACAAGACACGGTGTGTTTCATAAAAACTCTACCCATTGAGCGATTTCGATTTTTGATTTAGGTGTGACCCTCCTCCAAACAGACATGACTGATATGAATCCCATATGTGTCATTATTGACATTTGCATATATTCATACATAAAAAGTCAATGTTTTAAAAAATATGTTTTTCACAAACCAGAGTCGAGAGGTGAGGAGATGTCTTGTTCATCTCTCGGAGGCGTCTCGAGACCCTCAGCTGGAAATCTCTCCTCACTCTTCTGCGACAAACACAGAAGCCTTGATCAACTTAACATGACAAAAGCAAATGTTGACCTGTGACCTCATCTGACTTTCACTCACGGTTTGTTTGTCCTGCTGATGGGCTGTCAGGACGTCCTGAATCAAAGCGCCGGCCGAAAGCACACGGACACCAAGAGCTGATTCCCACGAATAAAGAAATAGATGAAAGAAAACAAGATTTGAAAGTGTTTTGTTCTCATTCTGCACATCTGGACAATGGTTTTGTGAGCGTGAGATGTGTCTCAATGTGATTTGTTTACAGATGAGGAGTTTTTAGAAGCACACTATCATAGTTGACTTCAAAACTAACAGACACATACGAAAACTCCAGCGTGATCTTTAATCTTCATCACTGAGGATGATGATGTTACCGTTGGTGATGGTGGTAAGGCAGCTGGTTTTGCCCGTGTGTGTTTTTCCCAGCATGCACGCTCTGATGGTAAAGCGAGGGAACACAGGTGAGGGAGAGCGGCTGATGGGAATCTGAATCATGTTCTTCAGACGCTTCACGACATGGTCCAGAACATCATCCTTCAGACGGGGAGCTCCATCTTCTCCCTCTTCACTCCAAACCCATTCGCCCGTCATACCCTGACACACACACACACACACACACACGTCCACGACTAAATCCAATTGAACCGTCTGGACGTCTGATATGACCTTTATGAACTCACCACATACTGCTCATAGTCTCGATCGTTGAGGATCTGAAGTTTCTGAAGTTCAATGATCTGTTCTGCTGTGGGTTCTGCGGGAAGCGGTTCCACGCTGGCCACTTCATACAGAGGATTTCCCACTGAGAAACATCTCCATCCATTCCTTCATCACCTTCATCGGGATCAAACTGACCGCAACACAACACACACGCATCTAGCACTACTTTTCAGGGAATATTGCAGCATTTACTCATCCTCCTGTGTGACGTTCTTTCTTCTTCAGAACACAACAGAAGATATTTTGAAGAATGTTGATCATCTAACAACCCTGAACTCCATCGACTTCCACTGTATGAACACAAAACCACTGAGACATTTCTCCAAATATCTTCTTTTGTGTTCCACAAAAACTGTTTGTTTTTACCAGTCACTACTAGGCATGGTCCGAATAACGGTTTCACGGTATACCGAGGTTTGGAAGATTTCAAGGTCTCAAAACCCCTAACATTGTCTGTGATATCGTTTCTAAGGTATGAGCTGTGTTTCACAAAAATACATCATTTAGTCATGTGATGCAATGTTTGATGTTTAAGCCTAATATATGAGTATTATAATTTAAGGCTTTATTTTTACCTGACATATATGTTCAATGAATGTTGGTTAAAAATAAAATGTATTTGTGTCCAGTTGAAAAGCTGTTAGAACACGCAGACATTTGAAAATAACACATTTGAGTGTTGTAATTGCGATAGCGTGAAACCGCGACACTTTTGCTAAAAGTTATCATACCGTCACAATCTCATCCCGCCCATGCCTACTCACTACCTTTCATTTCTTCTATTCTAACACACGCGTGTGATCCGGACATGAACAATACTTGTCTGTGAGGAGTCGATATTCTCCGACTTTGGTGCTCAGATCCACCACCTGTCCCAGAATTCCGCAGCAGATGTGGAAGTGTTTGCGATATCGAGCTTGAGCGCGTTCATCGGTGAGTCGCTTGTGTAGCTGGCGTTCCACGTGAATCTCCTCGCTGCGCTCCAGACGCTCCTCTCGCAGCAGAACCTGAAGAACACACGTCATCCACTCAGACACTATCTCAGACACATCACGAGCGGTAGGGTGACTTTTCAAACTTTGTCAGCAAAAGAAGCATCCTTTATATTTTTCTTTAAGTCAAAAAATGATGCTTTTTGGTGATTCCATGAAGGTAGACCTTTATTATAAAAGATTATAATTAATACATTTTCTTGCTAAGTTTTATATCAATAACATGTAAAAGTATTATTTTTTTTGAAAGATCTTGATATATATTTAAAATCCAAGAAAATCTAAAAAAGTATTGCTCGTGTGACTGCAAGATTGTACAGCATGTACAGTATTGTTTGTGTATATTCCTACACACGTGAATATATATTTGACTTTCATTTTATTTGTACTTTCTTTTATACTTTATGTAACCCATCTTGCTGTTTGTTTCATTGTGTGTTTAATTTGTATTTGTGTGTTTGTTTTCTCACTGTATCTCTGTCCAGAGCCTCTTGGAAGTCCAGAAGGCGTCGCTCCTGGTTCTGTCTCTCCTGGAAGATGCGGTTCTGTCGCAGGATTTCTTTCTGTTGTTTGACCTGCGTCAGCTGGACGACGATTCTCTTCTCCTGCTGCGTCTGACGCATCAATCTCTTCACCATCTGCTGCTCTCGTATCTCCTCCTGAAACAAACACGTCGGCATCTTCCTTAAGACTTTGATTAAGAACGTGATTTGATCAGACGTGTTGTTAGTCATTAGAGAGGAATAAATAACTGTGGCTGTGTGGTGACCTGTCGCGTCTGGTGTGCTTGCAGTTGTTCTACGAGAGCTCGCCGTCTGCGCATCTCTCTCTGCTCTCGTGCAGTCGAGTCTTCCTCCAGACGCAGACGGATGTTCTCCATGTATTCTCTGTTCCACTGTTCCCTCTCATCTGTGCTCATCACATGAGCGCTGTAAAGACACACACACATGTGACGGTGCCGATCTTCTGCAGACTGAAACTGGTCTTCTGCGCTTTGGAAACACACCTGTAGAGTAAAGCTCCGTCTCCGGCGGGAGAGATGCTCTTCTGGATCTTCTCAAACTGAGCGATATCACGACGGACCAGCTGAAAATCAGAAGTCATGAGTTCAATGATCTCCACTGAAAGCACACCAAGAGGTTTCACATCCAGCACTCGTCATCGTGATTCTCTTTCTCACGGCTTAGTAACCACGGGTTCATAGTAGCTGTAGTGAGACTCATGATAATCTCTGCATGTTCACTTCACTTTTACTATATGAACAATATTCCTACTAATATGACTGTATGTGGAGCGGAGTAAACCCTCAGGGTTAGAGATCAATCTGAGCTGTTAGTGTTGTTAGAAGCCTCAGTAATCATCCATCATCTGATCTTTGAAAATGACTCTTTAATGTGACGCAGTGGAATCCCACATCCTGTCTTAATTTGAATAAATGCAGTTTATTTACTGAAAAATATTAAAAACATTATTATTATTATTGTCATGAAATAACAGCTTACTGCTTAGATGTGGGGTGAAATATGGCAGAAATGTGTTTTATCTTTACATGACTAACAGCACACGCGTCTGTGCTCGTGTTTGTGTGTGTGTGTTATATTATCATGTGTGTGTATGACTATGTGTGTCTGTGTGTGTGTGCGTGTGTTATTGTCATGAGTGTGTATGACTGTAATTGTGTGTGTGTGTTATATTATCATGGTGGTGTGTAATGACTATGTTGTCCCTGTGTGTGGTTTGCGTGTGTTATTGTCATGAGTGTGTATGACTGTAATGTGTGTGTGTGTGTGCGTGTGTTATTTTGTCATGAGTGCGTATGACTGTATTGTGTGTGTGGTGGTGTTATATTGTCATGTGTGTGTATGACTATGTGTGTCTGTGTGTGTGTGCGTGTGTTATTGTCATGAGTGTGTATGACTGTAATGTGTGTGGTGTGTTTAAATTGTCCATGAGTGTGTATGACTGTAATGTGTGTGTGCGTGTGTTATTTTGTCATGAGTGTGTATGACTGTATTGTGTGTGTGTGTTATATTGTCATGTGTGTGTATGACTGTAATGTGTGTGTGTGTGTGTTACATGTGTGTATGACTGTAATGTGTTGTGTGGTGTGTTATATTGTCATGATGTTGTATGAACTGTAATGGTGTGTGTGTGTGTGTGTTATATTGTCATGAGTGTGTATGACTGTAATGTGTGTGTGTGTGTGTTATATTGTCATGAGTGTGTATGACTGTAATGTGTGTGTGTGTGGTGTGTTCTATTGTCAGTGTGGACTGTAATGTTGTGTGTTGTGGGTGTGTTTGTTTATTTTGTCATGAGTGTGTATGACTGTATTGTGTGTGTGTGCGTGTGTGTTATTTTGTCATGATTGTGTATGACTGTAATGTGTGTGTGTGTGTGCGTGTGTTATATTGTCAATGCTGTAGTGTGTGTGTGTGTGCGTGTGTTATTTTGTCATGAGTGTGTATGACTGTATTGTGTGTGTGGTTGTGTGCGTGTGTGTTATTTTGTCATGAGTTGTGGTATGAAAACTGTATGTGTTTGTGTGTGTTGTGTGTGTGTGCGTGTGTTGTCTTTGATCAATGAAGTGTGTAATGACTGTATTGTTGGTGTGTGGTGCGTGTGGGTGTTATTTTGTCAATGATTTGTGTTAAAATGACTGTAAGTGTGTGTGGTGGTGTGGGGTGTTGTGTCCGGTGGGGTTATTTTTGTCATGAGTGTGATGACTTGTTATTGTGTGGTGGGCGTTTGTGTTCAATTTTGTCATGACAGTGTTGTATGACTGGTACTTTGTTGTGTTGCGTGTGGTTATTTTTGGTCATGAAAGTGTTGGTAAATGAACTGTAACTCTGTTGTTGTTGTTATATTGTCATGAGTTGGTTGGTATTACCTGTAATGTGGTGTGTGTGTGTGGTGGTGGTGTGCTTGTTATTTTGTCATTGAAAAGTTGGTGTCATTAACTGTGTGTTAGGTGTGTGTGCTTGGTGGTGTGGTGTTATTATTCTGGTCAATGTGTTGTTTTGTTCTTTTGTCCATGTGGTGTTTTTTTGTTGTCATGAGTGTGTAGAAAAACCCTGGTAATGTGGTGGTTGGGTTGCCGTGTGTTATTTGTGTCATGAGTGTGGTAATGAAAACTGTATTGGTGATTTGGTTGTGGTGTTAAAATATTGTCATGTGTGGTGTATGACAAACTGTAATGTTGTGTGGTGTGGTGTGTTTATATTATTGGTCCCATGAGTGGTGTAAATGACTGTAAAATGTGTGTGTGGTGTGTGTTTATATTGGGTCAGAAGTGTGTATGGAACTGTACTGTTTTTGTGTGTGTGTGTGTTAATATTGTCATGGCAGTGTTGTAAAATGACTGTAAATGTGGTGTGTGTGTGTTATATTGTCCATAGTGTGTATGAACTGTAATGTTGTGGGTGGTGTTGTGTTTTATCTTGGCCATGAGTGGGTGTAATGACTGTATGTGTTGTGTGTGTGTGTGGTTTATATTGTCCAAAATGAAGTTGTGGTATGACTGTATGGTTGTGTGTGTGTGTGTGGGCGTTTGTTTTTATTTTGTCATGAGTTGTGATGACTGTAATTGTTTGTGTGTGCGTGTGTGTTATTTTGTCATGATTGTGTTGACTGTAATGTGGTGTTGTGTGTGTGCGTGTGTTATAATTGTCCCATGAGTGTGTATGACTGTTGGTGTGTGTGTGTGTGGTGTGTGTGCGTGTTTTAAATTTTTGGCATGAAGTGTGTAAAATGTAACTGGTAATGTGGTTGTGTTGTGCGTGTGGCGTTGGTGTTATATTTTCAGGAGTTTTGTAATGAACTGGTAAATGTGGTGTGTGTGTGTGTTTCTAATTGTCATGAGTGTGGGGTGACTGTAATGTGTGTGGTTGTGTGGTGTTTATATTGTCCATGAGTGGTGTATGAAACTTGTAATGTGGTTTGTGTGTGTTTATAAATTGTCCATGAGTGTGTAATGACTGTAATGTGTGTGTGTGTGGGTTATATTGTCCAATGAGTGTGGTCAATAACTTTTTGTAATGGTGTTGGGTTGGTGTGTGTGTTTATATTGGTCATGAGTGGTGTCAAAAATGAACTGTAATGTTTGTGGTGGGTTGTTTGTGTTCGTGTGTTATTTTTGTCATGAGTGTGGTATGAACTGTAATTGTGGTGGTGTGTGTGCGTGTTGTGTTTTTTTTTTTTGTCATGATTGTGTGTATGGAACCTGTAAGTGTGGGTTTGTGGTGTGGCCGTGTGTTTAAATATTGTCATGAGGTGTGTCTGACTGTAATGTGTTTGTGTTGTGTATATTGTCATGAGTGTGTATTAACTGTAAATGTGGTGGGTGGGTGTGGTGTGGTGCGTGTGGTTATTTTGTCATGAAGTGTGTAAAGGGGGGGGGGGGGGGGGGGGGGGGGTGTACTGAACTGTAATTGTGATGTGGTGGTGCCGTGTGGTGGTTATTTTGTCAAGATTGTGTTAATGAAACTGTCAATTGTGGTGGTTGGTGTGGTTGCGGTGTTTTACATGTCATGAAGTGTTATGACACTGTCATGTGTGTGTTGTTGTGGCGTGTGTTTATTTTGTCATGAAGTGTGTTATGACGGGGGGGGGGGGGGGTGGGTGTACTGGTGTGTGTGGTGCGGTGTGGCGGTGTTGTGTTAAAATTGTCCAATGGAAGTGTGGGTATGAATGTCAAATGTTTGTGGGTGTTGTGTTGTGGCGGTGTTATTTTGTCATGAAGTGTGGTATGACTGTATTGTGTGTGTGGTGTGGCCGTTGTGTTATTTTGTCAATGATTGTGTATGAAAACTGTAATGGGTGTGTGTGTGGGTTGTGTGTGTGGGTGTGGCGTGTGTTCATTTTTTGTCAGGAGTTGGGGTGTATGAACGTGTAAAATTGTGTGGTGGTTGGGTGTGTGTGTTTATTTTTTGTCCATGAAAGTGTGTATGACTGTAAAAAATGTGTGTGCGTTGATGTTAATTTTTGGTCCATGAGTGGGTGTCTGACTGTACTCTGTTGTGGGTTGTGTTTATTGTCATGAGTTGTGTAATACTGTAATTGTGTGTGTGTTGTTGTGTGCCGGTGTGGTTTTATTTTGTCATGAGTGTGTATGACTTTGTGTTGTGGTGGTGCGTGTGTGTGTGGTGTTGATTTGTCATGTGTGTTTTTGTTTTATTTTGGTCCATGTAGTGTTTTTTTGTTGTCATGAGTGTGTATGACTGTAATGTGTATGTGTGTGTGTTATATTGTCATGAGTGTGTATGACTGTAATGTGTGTGTGTGTGTGTTATATTGTCATGAGTGTGTATGACTGTAATGCATTTACATTTACATTTAGGCAGACGCTTTTATCCAAAGCGACTTACAGTGCACTTATTACAGGGACAATCCCCCTGGAGCAACGTGGAGTAAAGTGTCTTGCTCAAGGATACACTGGTGGTGGCTGCTGGGATCGAACCAGCAACCTTTTGATTTACCAGTTCAGTGGTTTAACCCACTAGACCACCATCTCCACTTTTTGTGTGTGTGTGTGTGTGTGTGTGTGAGTTGACCTGAGCGTCCTGCTGTTTGCGTATCTGTTGTTTCTCCAGAGCTCTGGGTGATCGACTGCGTGGAGGCTTCGGGACCTGAACCACAGCCGATTGAATCTGAATCATCATGTCCTGCTGCCTCCTGCGCGCCTGACGATGCTGACAAACAACAACACAACTGTCAAACACTTCCACACGTGAGAACACAAGACTCACATCCAACAGTTCAATACACAAACTGTCAGCGGTGAGAAATAATCTCTACGGTCTGATTCAGCAGCTGATCAACACTTTGATATGTCCATGTGTTTCCTTTCCTGGAAAACAAAGAGCGTTTTCTCTTCACCTTTTCAATGTCTCTCATTCTTCTCTCCTCCTGTCGTCTGATTCTCTCTTTCTCCTGCTGGAGTTCAGTCATGATGGACTGGTGGTACATGTCTTGTCCTCTTTTATGAAAACGCTTTGCGATCTTCTGCATCTTCACATCCGCTTCACGTCTCACCACCGTCTTCAAACGCTGCGAGACAACAGTTCCATATCGGATTATGACATATTAGAAAACAACTTTGCACCTCATTCATTCAACTGACATAAAACTGAGAGTTGTGTTGCTTTTAAGACGGCACAATGTTTTCCTAAAGGAATAGTTCATCCCAAAAATGGTCCCCGTTGACTTAAAAAAGACTACGGTCTAGTCAAAGGGGACCATTTTTGGGTGAACTTTTCCTTTCGTTTTGATGCTGAAAGGCATTCCATGCAAACGTCTGGATGATCTGATGACACGAGCATGGCCCGGGACAGTGATCTGTACTCATGTGTGACTTTATAAATCATCACCTCAGTATAGATGTGTTTCTCTACTCGGTGTAGTCGAGCTGCGGCCGCGGGCTGCATGACCTCCATGGCGGTGGCCGTGAGTCCTGATCTCTTCTTCTTCTGCAGGACGATGTACAGCTGATAGAGAAGATTGGGGACCGCTCCCTGTCTGCCCTGCATCACAGCTCTGGCCATAGAGAGGTCAAAGGGCACGCCCAACAGATGAAGCGTGGGCTCCAGACGTGTGAAATTATTCAGCTTTGCATTTGGAGTGCTGTGACACGGATAAAAGAGTAAAAATCAAGACTTTAAAAACATTCATTACCTCATTAAAATGAAAAAAATGGATGTAAATTTGCTTCTACTGCCCCCTTCAGGTCAGATTTAAACTATCATTAAAATACGAGGTGTCAAGGACAAAACAAACAAACAATTAACTTTGTACAAATAAATTATACTTTTTTGTGTCAAAGGGGGGGGGGGGCTACAGGGTGTACTATCTACATTATTATTGTTTGGCTTTTCTTTTATATTTGAAGAACATTTGATAAGATAGTATTAAAGAGGGAAAAGTAAGCAGTATAAGTGATGTGTGACCTGTGTTTTGAGAAGAGATGAAAATCATCCTGCAGCTCAAATCTGTTCAGAATCTCACCGATCAGAAATCCGTTCGCGAAATCTCTGCTCAGAGAACCCGGAGCTGTCGCGATAAACACGCGCATTTAAGCGTTAAAACCATCACTACATGTTAACGGCACGCATGTACTAACAGCTCTGCTAACCGACACTTACCGACGACTTTAGACAGACGGAGCTCCGCGTTCAGCCACTCGCAGATAATACCCGACATCCTCAACGCATGAATATAGAATATCACACATTTACATCAAACCTGCATAAATAAAACACACACACACACACACACACACATCTGTTGAGATGCTATTGAGCTCCGGGAGTGTCTGCCTCAGCGTGCTGTTGCCACGGCAACCAAACAACTCCAACACGAAGGTCACGCGCACACAACGACAGGAAATACAAACACAAAACTGATATACAGCAACAACACAACTCAAGAAAGTCCAACTGAGGTTCGCTGAAGGACGAAAATGAAGCAGGTTCTTTGTGGTGCATTAATTACTGTTGGCCAAACCATATGGTCTTACTACAGTACCCATGTTTATTAACTATGCTTTTTTAAAACATGGTTATTTTGAGGTAACCATAGTTTTACTACAGTAACGATGTTTTTTGGTTTCGGTAAAACAACGTTTTGTTGGTTTTAAATCATGGTTAATTTTCGTAAGAGATGAGTCACGTGATTTTTATAAACCGACCGTAAAGAAATGAAACGACAACATGTGCAAATGTGTTCACTGGAGTGTGAAAGAAAAAGATCCAAAAAAGGAAGATAAAAAACATCAACCCAGCATATAAACATGCATGTAGTCCAAAACATGTCTCTATTACATAATTAATCATATAAGAAAACGAGTAATAAGTGAATAAAGTTCTACAGAAAAAGAAAAGTTTCTACTTAAAGGGACGGTTCACGCAAAAAAGACAATTCTGTCATGAATTACTTCCGAATCTGTTTACATGTCTTTGTTCCGATGAACACTGAGAAAGATATTTTGAAGAATGTGGACAGCAAACAGATCTTGGCCACATTTGACTACCAATGTAGGGAAAATGACAATAGTAGTCAAAAGTGCCCCAGAACTGTTTGCTGTCCACATTCTTCAAAATATCTTCTTTTGTGTTCAGCAGAACGATTTTCCTCTCCTGTTTGCGTCCTAAGAAAACTATGTCTTTTCTGTAAATAAAATGAAAATCAAGCCATTTGAAATAGTGATAAATGTGGATTTATTGTATGATACAGAGAACATGATATTCTGTTAGTGTATTAGCAGAGCTCTGGCACATCTTTGTCATGTCTAACACAAGCTCTTATAGTGTTTCTCACGTCATTAATCATTATTAAAAGCTTCTGAACACTCAATTAGTCATGCATATAAAGGCAATAAAACAGTAAAGATGTCATATTAATTTCCCATCTGATGATATTCATGCACAAGAAGAGTTTATACACATTAGTGTTCTATTTACACTGAATGCTTTAATCTCATTTACTGCAAAAGACGGCATTTTAACTGCAGGAATATTTGACCATTTAATCTGTGTTTTCTGTTTTGTTTCCAGCAGAAACATCAAGGCTCTGAGAGGGGTTTTTGCCTCAAAAGGAAATTCATGATTTGTATGATTTTTAATCTTTCTTGTTATATTCGCTCATGTATATTTACATAGTTTGAATATTTCTACTGAAAAACCAAACTAAAACACTGATTAAATGACACGATGCTCAAAAAACATGAAATCCTTTTTAGACAGTAAATATCATTTCGAGATGATTTTGAGAATGAATGAAACATCATTTCACTGACAGCTGAAATAAAGCGGAACTGTCTGAGAATATACTGTATTTAGCTCGACTCAGAAACACATTTTTAAAGAGCTGTAAATCCCCTTAAAACAAAACAAACATTACACACGTGTGTCTTTCACACGCATAAAGAAAATACAAACATAAGAACATTAGTAGGTTTCCATTAAAAAAATATTTTGAAAAGTATGACTGCAAATGTCACATAAATCAGTCTTTCACAGTAGTGTTTAAAGCTTAAAGCAACTGTTCATCATCTAAAATCTAATGCCCTTTCAAAATCATTTCAAACACATTCTCAACAGGAATATTCTCCGGCTTTAACCCACAACAGACACTTCAGACGAGAAGCTAAAAAGTTATTTTGTAAAAATCTTTTAAAGGCAGAGATGTTTTTTCTTTGGAATAACAAGCTCTGAAGAATCACGCACAATAACACTGGGTTCACACCAAACGTGAATTAAGCATTTTGCACGAGAAAATTGCATATAAAGACAATGCAAATACGCGAATCGGGCGGCGAGTCAATATTGTCTTTTGTGAACGTAGAAAATATTTGTCAGATCGCTTCACTCACGCGAAAACAATGAACTTTTCTCGCGAGAACAACGTTCTCCAAACTTGAACAATCGCGTTCAACGCTCTTTATTACTCGCGGGAAAAGTTCATTATTTTTGAGTGAGTGACGCGAAATGACAAATATTTTCAGCCTTCGCGGAAGACGTTATTGACACGTGTTTGCGTCACATGCAATGAGAGTTCGCGTTTGTACATTGACTTTGTATTTAATTTACTCTTAATTCGCGTTTGGTGTGAACCCAGTGTTAAGAGCGTGGAACGCGATTGTTTACGTTTGGTGTGAACCCAGCACAAGGCCTGGAACACATAATCTCACGAGGTTTAGTGATTCAAACGCGAACAACTCACTTCACGCGCTTTATTACTCGCGGGAAAAGTTCGTTATATAACGCGATCTGACAAGTATTTTCAACCTCTAATTTGCATAATTCGTGTTTGGTGTGAACCCAGTGTTAGAAAAAAATGCTTTCACAGTGATGTCACACATGTAGCGCTTCACTCAGATTTGTCAAAAGCAGATTCATGTAAGGCCAGATTTACCCTCAAAACACGAAACGGAAGTCTTCAGGCACAATGTGGTCATTCGATTTAAAACTACACATTGTTAAGCACCGACACATAAAAATAAAGACATACTGACAGACCATCATAAAATGTAGAGCACAGTGACTGTTACTATGGTATCCAGGGGTTGCTATGCACCTATGAGATTTAAGGTACATCTGAGAACGAACACCAAACATGTTTGAATGTGAAATGAAAAGACTGAAAACTGACACAAACAGCATATATACTGACCGCACAACAATAAAACAAAACTAACAACAAAGATGAAAAGTGTCTAACATCCTCACAGCTGATCCTTGAACACATTTGTTTGGATGTGGTAGTATTTTATACTGCATTACGCTACGGCTGAATAACATCTTACAATAACACTGGGGCCAGATTTACTAACAGCTTGTTTACTGACACATTGTTTATCACTTCCACTATTTGTCCTGTTTAGTAAATCTGGCCAGAAGACTTAAAACTGATGTTCCTCAGATTAAACCAAACCAAACACCTGATCAACACCTGTGACATTTTAGCTTGAAGAAATCTGGCCTGAAAGAAGAACAGCTCCCAAGAACGCTCTTGTTTTCCACAGATGAATGCGAGTAAACCTGCTGTTGTTCTGATCTCCTACATGTGAATGATGCAAAACTGTCAGCAAAGTGACGAATAAACTCATGGAACACTGTCATGGAAACGCTCGGTCTTTAGGGACCAGTACAATAACACTTCACAGAGCCGTTGAAAAACAGAGTTACGACACTCGCACAGACGTCCGTTGAACGAATAAAATGCGGAAGTAACTCGTGTCCAATAGTTCCTCATCTTATATTCATATTACTCCCCAGACAAAATGCTGCTATGAATGTAGTTAACGTAGTATTCAGTGTACACAATGTGCTCATATATTTAGCAAACATTATGCAAATATCGTTGCTGTATTCTGTCGCGCTAAAATCATTTCAAATAGGTTGACAGCACAGATTTGTTTGGAACTATTGAGCGCTCCACGAACCACATGACCACACGGCGGCGAGATCAAGTGTCGTAACTCTGTTTTCGACGGCTCTGACAGTGCAGTAAAAAGTTTACGGAGAGGTCACGCTACACTTCACAAATAAACCTTCCATACAGAGAACCCTGTGAATAGAGGAGAAAATCCTTTGACAAATATTTGTTAAACTACACCATATATTCTTAAGTATGAGCTTCTCTTTTATGTCATTTTTAAAATCGTTGAATTAAATCGGTATTAAATTATACTTTGGTCATCGGCTTTTTCAATTAGAGCTATTCATTACTGGGATACTTTGCCAATTGAATTAAGAGAATGCTGAAATTATCCAACATTCAAAGATAAATTGAAAATGTGGCTAAAAGCAAACCAAACACACAATCAAGTGTCATTCTACCATTAATGCATTTGTGTAAATGAAGTCCCTCTCTGGATTTAATTGTGATTGTGTTTTAAATCATGTTTGTTTTGTATGAATGCTTGTGTTGTTATGTTTTGATTAACATTATTATAATTTTTCTGTGATAACTGTGTGTGTTTTAATTGTAGGTTGCTTTTAAATCTGGCACAGGGCAACAAATGAAAGAGCCTGTGGGCTAACTCCGCTTATTTACAGTATACCGCTATTATCAGTGGTTCCACCATCGTGAATTTACGCAGTGATCTTCTACAGGTCACTAATTCACACGTCAGACTAAACTAAACTTCTTTTCTTCTTGAGACTTTGCTCTCCAGCGTTCACACGCGTATGAATGGAACTCAATGTAAAAGTGAAAAGTGTAGCGTGACCGCCCATTAAAGCTACACGATGATTGTCTGATGACATGACGCACGAGCACTCTCTGCTCTTCAGTAGTAGACGACCTCTCCCTGACACACAGCAGCGTGACGTCCCAAAGCAACTCCAGAAAGAGACCAAACAACAGAGAGAAAAGTGTCTTCATAAGGCAAACGAGCAGGAATGAAAGTGAAAAGGTGCGACGTCCTCAGGATTTTCTGGAGAGAAGGCTGTGAAACCAGGCGTGAGCCGGCGGGTTCTCTTCGGAAGATTCCGGAAGCAGGAACTGTGAGGACGTGACTGACGTGGGGCTTCCGAGAGAACCGCTGAAGTTCTCGGCTTCGGGAGAGTCGAGCTGCCAGGAACACTGCGGCTTATAACCCGAGCTCGAGTTCTCTTCCTGAAAGTCCGACTCCAACGCCGTTGGACTCGTCCGGGCCGGAGACGGGCTGCATTTGAGGCCTGTAACCTCCTCCGCGTGAAGCGGTGGGGCTCTGGATGCCCGTGTAGGTGATCTCCGTCTGTCCGGAGTCGACAGAGAAGGTGGAAGAGCCGGATGAATCCGAGAGAGGGTTACTGCGAGAATCCTCGCCGACCACTTGATTATAGTATTTGAGAAGAGCCGGTTCATCCGAGTCCGTGTCCACGTCCACGTTCTCTTCCTCTTCCTCGGGCACCGGGACCAGACCCTTCTTCCCAAAGTCCCATTCCGGACTCTCCACGATATGAACCAGACTGTGAGGAGACGCCTTCACGTCCATAGGACCCTAAACACAAACAGCAACACACACACGTGGGGTGACACGAGGAAGACGACAGGAGGATCCAGAAACACAAGTCAAGTGAAAAAGGGCACCTGAGGGGAACACCAGTCTCCGGAGACTTTGGGTCCAGGAATTTCAGGATAGAAGGCTTTCTTAACCCTGCGACGTCAACACAGAAACGTACAGTTGGTCACAGTAAAAAAGAAGACTTTACTGTAATATTTGAAATTGGTCAGCAGTCGGTTTTAGCATCAATCTGAAGCGGATCCATTCAACAGAATTTTTTTAGAAAGCACAATAATGAAGTCGTACCACTCTCTCCTCTTATAGCAGAAGATGCTGATGAGAATCAGACAGAAGAACATCGATCCTAATGACACCAGTATTCCAACAACCATCATATCCACTGCGGGACAATAAAAACCATCATCAGACATTACACAGGTCAAGCAGAAGTGCTCTAGAAAACATGTGTGTGTGTGTGTGATGTACTGTTGATCTCCAGTTTAATAGCCACAGTCGATCCAGAATCTTCTCCAGCCGAGTTATACGCCTTCACCACGAACTTATAAGAGCCCGGAGATAAACCTGTGACCCTGTAGGAGCTCACGTCAGGATCAGACACGTTCGCTGGAAACACAACGGAGAACATGACGCGATGGCAAATCTACATCCTGTTGACGTCAGACGATTGATTTTACATGAACAAGTGTGCTGCTAAATGTACCGAGAAGCTGCAGGCGTGCTGCGTTGGCCAGGTAGACGCTGTATCCACGTATGAATCCTCTCTGCTGTTTCATTGGGACGGCCGTCCAGGACAACAGCACGTCGGAGGAGATCTGAACGGGTGACAGTTTCACAACCGACACTGATGGAGCTACGGAAGAGAAAGAAGATGAAAAACAGATACAGATGCGAGACTGTGGGCAACTGATAACACACCAAAGACACAGAAAAACATGTGTTCGCGCCATATGACCCCTTAAAGAAACCATATCTGAGTGCTGCGTCTCGCGTTATAAGACGTGGAGAGGCGTTGTGTCTGAATGGCCCCTAACACTGATGTAAATGTGTCGTGTAACTGTTCCAGTAAACGCACAGCATCTTTAACTCACACCAGCAACACTTTTCTGTGTTAACACACAACTCTATCCACACACCACCAGAAAATGTCAGTGTTTATACGAGCGTGATGAAGGGTTCTCTTACGGAGTTCTCGTGTGTATCCGTTCCATCTCTCCAGCACCACAGGAGCTCCAGCAGACAGACTGTACACAGATACGGTGTACCGCACACCCGCCTCCAGAGACTCTGAAATCACCAGAGAGTCAGAGATCACGCAGTTGTGGAGTAAACACACACACACACACTCGAGTCTGCTTTTCCATCACGTGTAGCGAGTGAGTATTTGCTCACCTGACAGCACCCTGACGCTGCCGTTTGATCCTGGGACCTTCAGCCAGTTCACAGCGCAGAGATCAGCGCAGCCGGTGGGGATCCACTCCACCACAAAACCTCCACTGCCATTCACATCACACCGCCACCGCAAATCAAATCCTCCGTTAGTGCCCGTCAGCTCGGACACCTTCAGCTGAGAATCTACTGACAGACGAGAGACATACATCCCGATGACATCACAAATAAAAACCTCCTCACAACAACGACAACTAGATACGCATTCTGATTGGCTGTCAATGTTTATATTTAAATCGCTCTGATAGGGCAATATCTTTATCGTCGTCGTTGTGGCGTGAGCTCTGCTATTCTCTCAAAGCAGCGGTCCATAACGTTTGCCTGTTAAAAATATTAAATGAGCCTAAACATGTTTGATGATTATTTGTTGACTCAAGTTTTTGCCCAAAATGCGTCATACAGTTTGCCCAACTTACAAAACAGAGTTTTCTGAACAAACAATATTACAAGAGTTCCCAAGAACTTGTTCAATTCTGTATTTTTTTGTTTTGTTTTTCTTTACAGATTAGTGTTTTAGTTCTTACTGGCTTAACATATGTTTTGAAATAGTTGGTTCTGTTAGTGATGGGTTGTGTTTAGAGATTTTTTAATGAATGATGGTTTTTGATTGTTATAAAATGCGGTTTTGTGTGTTCGATGTTGAGGTGTTGACACAACGGCAAAAGCGGTATAAATGCATAAAAACACAACTTTAAGACGGTTCCACAGATATTTGAACAAAGTTTGGTCTTTTTGATGAAGAAAACTTGTCCAATTGTACATTTAAATAACCAATCTATATTCTCTATTTATGTTCAGCCGACAAAACATACTTTGTTTGTTGTTCATTAGGTAAACTTGAAACAACTGATGACTTAAATATATTTTTTGAAGTTGA
Organism: Triplophysa siluroides; assembly: GCA_006030095.1. Classification (NCBI taxonomy): domain Eukaryota; kingdom Metazoa; phylum Chordata; class Actinopteri; order Cypriniformes; family Nemacheilidae; genus Triplophysa; species Triplophysa siluroides. Next base: position 47,978 of record VCII01000640.1, read on the forward strand.
GAGAACTTCCGTCTCTGTTTGTTGAGTTAACTCAAAAGCCAGCTTGTGATAGGTTGCCTTATTATTTTCAGTTGACTCAACTCTTTTGTTGTAGAGCGTGATGAATCTTAATTGATCAGGTGAGTCACGAGTGTTCATGATCATGTGGTGCACAGATTGGACTCCAGAGGAAAAAGTGTGATTACAAAAGCACACCTCGCCTCTTAACAAGCCGCGTGACGCCGTGACGCAAACAGTGTGGGATGAGTTTTGTTCAAAAGGGTTTGAGGTTTGAATATTGGCCAAACACATGAAGCATGTCTTCACAGAGCCTGTTCTCGTGTGAATAAAGATGAACAGAAAGCATGTGGATGATGTGCTGGTACCTGCTCCGTATGCTGGGACGGTCACAGCGGACGGCTGCGAGAGACCAGCCGGGTTCCTCGCTGCCACGGTAACAGTGACGTCACTGGTGTTTGTGAGTGTAATGGGATAGCTGAAGTTGTTGTGAGAGAGAGACACTGTGGACCACCTGTCGCCGTCTGCGGCGCTCTGAGAAACCTCGAACCCGTCTAAAGCGCCGTGACTTTCACTTACAGACAGAGGCTGAATAAACAACAACAACAAACAAAGTCATGAGGAAAAGAATCTGTTTACCCAGAAACTCAAAGGTGGTGAACTCTATTTGTGCGTTCATACTTTCCACAAAACCCATCCTGAGGTTTCACTGTCCATCCAGATCCACACGTCTGGAGGATCAGGCCCTGAAACACACACACACAGTGTTTTTTGCTTGGATATTATTATATTCTTTCTTCACATGGAAGTATTGTATTATTAAAATAGACACAAAACAAATCCATTCATTTAAGATATTTCATATAAAATAAAGAATCTTCTCCAACGAAGCAAACCTCTGTCTAAAATCAAAACCTGCTGCTTTTCCTTCACTATCTGGTATAACTATAAGACGTTTTAACTTTTCATGTGCATTTCTTTAATTTCCTAACAAGCGTTTAGACACCAGAAGAAGGTTAAAGGATGATCACTCACGATCCATCTTTGTGTGGATCCTGTAGGGGGCGCTCTCATCTCCCCACTTCCAAAACCCCTGTAGAGATCCACAGCGTACAGACACCGAATAACCAACATCAGGCCACAAACCATCCAACAATACGGATGATAAACTTGTACCACTGAAGTTACGCTGGAGGGACAGAGAGAGAAAGAGAGAAGTTTTAAGCGTGTTAAAGTGTAAAGGCTAAGATACACTACAAGACTTTTGCTGAGATTTTGCCCAGATTTACAGTCTGGACTTGTTGCAGGAAGTCTGTGCCAGTCTCCAGATTTGATCAGTTAGCAAATGTATGATGTCAAATTTAAGAAAAATCGGTTCAGATTTTAAAAGTCTTGTAGTGTATTCCAGCCATTAGGGTTTTCATTCCATTGATGGGACGAGCACCAGAAAACTGAAACATCAACTATGTGACTTAAATAAAGCACAAAAGTAAAAAAACTGTTTTGTTGCAACTAAGGGACATTTACAAACACAAGAAAAGAAAGCAGATGATGTTGGGAAATCTTACAGTGACAGTAAGTTCACGGCTGTTGAGTTTCAGCTGGCAGATCATGTCCAGTTTTTTATAAGCGGCCACAGACCAACGCCACTTCAGCGTCACATTCCAGGCCTTCACATCCACAGCTGTCACGTCCACAGGAGCCAACAGACGAACTGCGGAAAGAAAGCGAGAGAGAGAGAGAGAGGATAAAGATGGGGAGAGAGAGAAGAGGAGAAGAGGGAATGAGGAGGGGGGAGAGAGCAGAGAAGACTCTCTCTTCTCTTTGGAGAGAGAGAGAGTGGAATGATCTCTCGAGAGACGAGAGGGCCTCTCAGCGAGAGGGCCTCGAGTACTTCTCTGAGGGGGCTAGCGGAGTCTCGACTCTCTTGTTCTGTGCCTCTAGAGAGGGAAAGAAGAGAAGCGAAGAGTAGAGAGCGAGATTGGGAAAGGCACTCCTCATGGATTTTCGGGAGCGATCTCGAGGGAATCTTTGGTCTCTCTTCTCTCGATGACGGGCTTCGATGGTCGGGGCTCAAGTCCGTCTCAGGGTCTCGTCATGGCTCGTCTCTTCCTCCGCTTTGCGATGGTCCCCGTCTCTCTCGAGCGAGAGAGAGAGAGAGTGAGGGCTGCGGGAGCTGGGCTGGTGGTCCTACATGGGACCGGGCGAGCCTCATCGTGTGATCCCGTAAGAAGCCCAAAGGGGAGGTCTAGTCTCTTTCTCTCGCTCTTACGCACTTGCGCGCGCGCTCGTCCCTGATAGAGTGGCTCGAGCCACCATTCCCCTCTTCATCTTCATCTCTGGTTGATTGCTCTCTTGGTCAGAGAGAGAGCGAGATCATCCCCTAGCGCTTAGAGAGCATGACCTGACATCCTCTTCAAACTGACGAACTTCCTCTGCTTGTGTTCAGAATGATGACCCAGCAGCTCCAACACAAAAGAACCGATTCAAGAACAAACTTCATTCATAACAGTTTTTGGATTGATGAAGTTTACAGGACTCTACTTGTCTTGGGAAAAAATTTCAACAACAATCCAGTAACAAACCTAAATTCCGTCACGATTTATTCTCTCTCGTGTGTTTGCAAACCTGTATGAAATGGGATTTCGTGGTTATCAACGTTCTTCAAAATATCTCCTTTGGTGTTCTGCATAAGAAGGAAACTCACGCGTGTTTGACACGACATGGGGATGAAGAAATGATGACAGAATTCTGCTGGATGGGTTAGATGTCTAAATACATGTTGGAGCCGCTGAATGTTCAATTACAAGGAAGGAAGAAATATATAGAGAACAGCGTGTGGTCTGTTTGTTGTACCGCGGTCAGCGAGCGGGGCGGAGTCGGTCAGCTGGACGCGTCCTAAAGGATTCTGAGCCACCAGAGTCCAGTTCTGCTCCCACGATGTCCAGCTACAGCTCAACTTCTCCCCTTCCACAAAAAAAAAAAACAAACAAAAAAAAACCTGCAAATGAAGAATCGCACAAACTGAAGTCGCTAATCATATAGAGAGACAGCAGTGAAATATAGAACAGCAGTATCAGTACTGTGATTTAGTGTGTGTGTGTGTGTGTGTGTGTGTGTGTGTGTGTGTGGTGTGTGTGCGTGTGCGTGTGCGTGTGCGTGTGTTGTCTAGTGTGTTTCTTGCCTTCCATTAAGGGTGTATTTCGTGCGTTGGCTTTTTGCTCTCAATGCTGTGTTTCGTCCTTTCTTCCAAGAGCACACTGCAGACGTCAGGTCTCGAGTTTCACAAACCAAATCCTCATCGCCCGGCGGATCTACAGCATTACAAACAACAAACCACATCCGATCTCTTTCTAGAACACTGAACGCCACTTTAAAAATATACAGCAGTTCATGTGCAAGACAGAAACATATCAAACATCGTCGTGTGGTGAAAAGCATTTAAGATTAAGAATATTGCTCATACTCACAGGCGACAAACACCACAGCGCCGCTGAGCGTCAGGGTTTCTGAACAGCAGATCACGTTTGTTCCTGTGACTATAGACAGGAGTTGGTTCACCACCGTGACGGCGTAAGTTCTTCTGCTCACACGCGTGGCATTCATCTCTTTGCCGTCGTAAAGAATTCTGTCGAATTTCACTTCCTCGCCGACGATACAGCAGAAAGTCATGTTATTACCCACATGGACCACCCTATCCTGTGGATACATCCTCGAGGACGACTGCTCCGGAACATCAGACCCTACGGACAAAAAGAGTGAGACGAGACATCACGATAAAGAACGGTTACGATGGCTGACTCCAAACCTCAGACAGTCCAATGTCAAACGGGAGGCTGCAGTACCTGGAAGGGTCTGAAGGGGGCTCCACTGACTGACGGTCTGCTGATGTCTGGCTCTGATGTGCACAGAATGAGAGGTGCACTCTATCGGTAACTCCGAATGCCACGTCCACACGTGTCGTCCTGTTGTATCTGCTTCGGACTCCACCGTCTCCTACAAATCAACACACGTGACACGCGTGAAATCCGGTCCTGATGCTTCATGGCAAACGATACATGCTTATCATTACTTGGGCTGTCGTGATTATGTCATTTTGACATTTAATTCACATACATTTTTTAATCGGCTTTCAAATGAACATATTGTTCTGAATATAAGACAAAAATGGGGTCATCATCAAAGTGTAGGCTTTTAGGCGTCAATAATACAGCCGCCAAATACTTGTAAACGAGTAAATTGATCCAGGGTGAATTAAAGCCACCATTCAAATGCTATCAGACATAGAAAATAGTTTTTTTTCTCACTTGGAAGATTACGATTAAATTTTATTTCTGTTAATACAATTTTGGTAGGCTGGTTTTCACGCTGAGATTATCTTAAATGATATTAAATTGTACTGCAGGTTATTTTATGATATTTGCTTCAAAGTCTTTTTTATGTATTGTTGTTGTTGCGGTACATTTGACCAGTTTTACCATACTTTAGTTACAATATAGTATACACTAAAATATATGCAATTTGCAGGCACACAGCTCCCCCTTGTGTCTTCTAGAGAGATGTGCAATGATTGCGATGATCTGAAACCATCGCCATGAGACGATTATTTGCAACTAGACATGTGCGCGATTAATGCGGTTACCTCTAGAGCCTTCTGAAGCCGAGCTGGCTGCAATAATGCAAGGTATCGATTATTTTATTGATGTGTAGTTTGACCGTGAAGCACTGCTCTGGGATCAGTCGGAAATGCTGCTCGATCTAAAAGCAGTGCGAGTTTGAGTCGCCTATAACGTGCATTTAAAAAAGCAACACCCGTCAAACATGATCATTATAAATATACTTTATCATCATGAAAATACCCGAGGAGGCTTGAGGACCAGTGATAAAACACGTCCATAGGCATTTCCTAGAACTACGAGCGTTCTGCTCTTCTTCTGCAGCGCGTGTTTGGAGTTACCGCACGAGAGCGCCCTCTGGCTTTCAGACGCAGCAGCATTTCACCGTACTTCACCCACAAGCTGTGCATAAATCACGTGATGTATATTTACGGTTAATCGGGCAGATGTCTATTCGTGACAGCCCTTATCATTACAAATCCTTTCAGAGTCCAGCTAGCTATTATCTGTTGACGACAGATTTCAAGACAAATGTACCCATCTGATAAATCCCTCATAAAGAGAGCTGACTTGTGTAAAATGTGTCTAGCTTGAAGTTCTCATTCTGTTGACAGAACTTGTCACATGGATAAAAAGAAAATGTATTCAGGGTAATGCTATTAGAATAAAAGCCTGGCAGACATCACTGTGGCTGTGATAATCGACATCGCCGGATCATTCTGTGAGCAATTTACATTTAAACTCACAGCACAAACCACAGGCGATGAAACACGACTTTACAAAGATGTCAGCATCATTACTTTCTTTGTCCTCCGACATTGACTTTCTCATCCCCTCTGCTTTATGTGACCAGAGACAGTTTCAAACTCTTCTTTTGTGTTCTTTTGCCATCCGTGGTGCATCTTCATATCGGAGTATTAACAAACTTTACTTATATTTCAACATTTATACAGCCGAGACAATCTCAGAGATGTGAGGATCTAAATGTGTGTGAACACCAGGAAATGTACCAATATTCAACGGCGAAAAAACTGCTGATATATTTTTTTAATAAAAAAAATCACGTTAAAGCTAGAACTGGATCGTCTTTCCCGGAGTAAAAACAACAGCGCTGAAGACATTCAAACACTGCCTCAATGACTCAAGAGACCAGAAGAACCGGTTTCCAGAGAAGTGTGTTTAATCTTTTGTTATTAAAGTGAAGGAGGGGCTGGTGTTATATCTGGCAGAAGACATGAATCCATGAATGAGCTCACACACCGCACATATCCAAACAGGCAACGGTCTTAACCGTCTGTTGAAATCTCTTACGTTCATCACCACGTTCATGAGCTCGGTGTGGAAGATCTCAATGTCAAACCGTGATGAGTCACTTTCCCACGTCAGAGACAGAGTCTGTGCAGGTTGATTTGTCTGGAGCGTTAAACCGCTGGGCACGGGAACATCAACAAGACCTGAAATAATACAGAGAGAGATTATTGACTCAGTTTCGGTTTCCTGGCTTATTGAAACGAAACGGACGATCTGCTGTTGGATTTAGATTCCAGTAAAGCCAAGAGTAGATGTGCAATAAAACCACAGAATAATAAGCAAGCGATGAAGGAATTACTTTTGTGCATGTTGTATTTCGATCAGATTCAATGTTCAGGTTTCATTGCTGTCATATAATGTGGTTTGAATCTGGAGTGACTCTAGATGATGATCTGATGACTCACCGTTGTGTCCGAGGGCGAGGATGACCCCGCGGCTCATGAGAAGAGCAAGAGTCAGATAAACCTCCATCACGACGAACCTCTTACTGATAATATCAGACCTGAAGATCAGCGCTCACACCTGCAACACAACACACAGAATCCACATTAACGACGGATCGTACCAAACACATCTGCATGTTCTCATAAGTACACTGATGCCAAAACACTGAAGATAGAAATGACCGGAATGTAAAGCTGATCAAGAACACTTTCTCTTAGACTCACAGTGTTTTTATTTAGTATTTAATGGCTTTGATACCAGCACAGTCTTCGTCTGATAAGTGTTTGAGTTCTAAAAAGTACATTTGGAAGACAGAATGTTTGGCATCCGTTACGTCTTATCAGAGCTGCGAACACAAAAGTAAATTGTGAAAATGTGTCAAATGCTTGAGTTGCATGACAAACCTTGCAAGTGCAAACAAAACCTCTGAACAAAACAATTAAAGGGACAGTTCACCCAATAATGAAACTTCGGTCATCAGTTACTCCCCTTTGAGTTGTTCCACATCGGTATTAATATTGTTGTTCTGATGAACACAGAGAAAGATATGCCCAGAACATGTTTGTTTCTGCCTCATGCTTCAGAGTTTGGGCTGTTTCTATGCTTTTCTATTGATTTTAAGCACATTTCTATGTGGTTGCTAGGTGGAGGTTATTCTCACAGGCCCATGAGGTCACCAAATCTTTACGATATTGGGAGCCTCCTTTAGTGTCGATCTAAAAGCTGAGTTCACCTGTCTTACGATGCAGGATTCAGAGCAAATGCCCACAGATACAGAACCGAGCACCAGTCTGGCTTTTACAATATATATGAAGAGAAAGCAACATGGAAACTGACAGATTTCCAGTATTGATGCCAAAAGCAAGTTTAAACAGGCCTCCAGAATCTGGACGGTGACACCTCATACTGAAACTCGCCACTCTTTCACTTTTCCAGTAAGGAGACGCCAGAGACATAACACACTGAAAAAAAAAACAGTTCAGAAGCCAAGAATAGTAGAAGAAAAAACCAGCCCGGACGTGCAACAAGGGTGATTTGAATAAGAGATAAAGACATATTTACTGGTGTTTGCAGAAGAATTATTACTGCTGTAGTGTTCAGTATGTTTACATGCAGCCGTTTCATCAATCTGAATCAAATCAATGCAAACATTCTGTTCAAACGTCCCCGAAACACCGCAATCCATTTCAAATACTCATTTACTTCATGCATTCTAAACAAAACTGATGCACAAGTGCACGGCGTCTGTCATTGAGTTCACATCTGATCTCTGGATGAATGTGTGAAGTCAAGATTAGTGGTAGAGCTGTTCTCGAGGAGATTTTCGGAAATGCTTCAACGTACCTTTTTGCTTTATGTGAAGTCATATGTACTCGTACACTGTATAAGTATAACTAATAATGCACATTATCACTGGGTTGTATAAATGAGGTTCTTGCGCTGTGCATTATATGATATTGAAGAGATAAACACAAGACGCTTCAGATGTGCGCATACACAAGAAAATTGAGAAATTGAGAAAATACTCAGATTCAAGAATTTAGATGCTTCATTATTAACGAAATCTCATTCGAATTGAACTCAGTCGCGTACATATGAAGACTTTTCCGTCTGATTACGATTTCAATCTGATTACTGACGGATTATGTGATTGCTCATGTGGCCAGTTTAATTTATAACACTTATGTTACATACATGTAGTGCTGAAACGATTCCGAGTTACTCGAATACAAAAAATCATAGAGGCAATTGTTGTTGTATGGAAGCTTTGTTTAATCCATTTAAGTACAGTACACACGGAGCGCTGCTGGCGAAATGGTGAACTGCTATTTTACTTAGTTTTAGTCTGTTTTGCGAGTGAAACTTGTTTTCCGGCTCCATTGAGTCCATAAAACTATGCGGACTAGTGGATGCCAATCCTGTTATTGACACATGCCATCTATGTTCTGCGTGTCTGAATGAACTGCGCAGTTTAACGTGCTACACGCGTGATGCTCATGAATTTATCTGCGTCTGCGCTTTGAGGACATGAACTTCATCTCCAGAGTTGCTCTGAGAGTTTATTTCACAAACATTTTATTGTTTGAGTGAAGAAACAGACACACTAAAAAATAAGCGTCTTCTGACAACCTGCCAAAATAAAGTCTGGTTAACTCATATTTGTCCACATAAAATACAATTACTATTTAATAGTAAAAAAAAAAACTAAAACTAATTTAGATAAAGTAAATGCATCGTGCATAAGCTGAAGTTAGTTGTTTGCTTTGAATTTATGCTTCATATTTATATTAATGTTTCTTATTTATGCATTTGTATTATATTGCCTTTTGAATGTAATATGTGAATGTAATGGGTTAACTTTTCACAGATATTAATGTATGCAATTTCAGCAATAAAACAATATTTTTCTGAAAACGAAAACAAATTAGTTGATCATTTTAAGAGACCTGTCTTATTTTCTCTTGTATATTTAGTATTGCTCTTTAATAAAGAATAAGTACTTATTATCTGAATACCAAATAATCAATGAAATATAAGTAGAATACTCGATTACTAAAATAATGGATAGCTGCAGCCCTACACCCATGTCTATACCCATGTCTATATTATCAAATGCTGCAGCTTGTTAAACAAAACTTTATTTAATGAACAACCATCTACAAGCCAAGGCATCGCTAACAACAGCCTAAAACATTCCAGCAGATCGGAGCGCTTGCATAGCAACACCCTGGCAACTCCAACCTAGTTTCACATAGGGCTGGACAAAAAAAATGGACAAACAAATAATCAACCCGTAACGTTTCTGCAGCAACGGTTAAATGGTGTTATCTTTTCTTTTTGGCAAAAGGTACAACAAGCCCATTTTCCTGAACAAATAACCTCAAAGAACAGATTCCTCAGTACTGCGGCAGGCTAACAGCTACATGAAGAAAATCAGGTCTCGTATGTTCCGCACAGACCTGTGACGTTTACTTTGGTCATTTACTGCCGCGTGGAAAACATCCGGCCTTTCATAGAGAGAGCTTCCATACATCACCAACATAATGATCGGAACGACCAGACACAGACAATGTTTTCATCATATCACTGAAATCATTCACACATAACAACCGGCCACACGTGACCAAACGGAGCAGACCGCTGGAATACAGCGCTTGTGTGAGAAGCTTGTTTTCAGTGCTATTCAGTAAAGCGTTACACTTCAACTACTCCGAAAAACTCAATGTTTGGTGGCACAGAATATTTCCTTTGGAGTCCTTTTCAAAACCCCACCCAAGATCTATCTGCCTGAAATACCACGTCTGGCACCCAACAAATCTCTTCTTCAGACACGATTCTGGCAGATCCATGAGATGATCTTCATCTGAAACCGCTAGAAGCAAGCTGACGTCTACATGTTGAGCTCACATGTATTTGGAACTGGCCGAAATATGCAAAGTAAATTGTAAATGAGGAATACACTGAAGCCCCGGGCTGGACAAACTAACACGTGTTTCTAATGATTACCAACTTGTTTGAGAACCAGACCAGAACCAAAACCACCAGGATCAAAGCCAGATCAAGCAGTCTTGAGAAACCTCCATTAAATGTTCTGAATGTTGCTTCTGATTCACTTCGGTTCGCAGTCCGACACAAATAAAAACAGATTTCTTCATCATTTACTCAGTGATTCACAGTCAATTTAAACACACAAGTGCATTCTCTGCATTGGTACTTCATGTATTTGCACTAGTAAGTACAAACAAGTTTCATACCAGACATTTCGCCCCGAAAACATTTACTGGCAAACAACGAATACACATAGAAAACAGATAAATGTTTGATTTTTTCCACTCGAATAAGACACAGTCATCAAACTATAACAGACGAAAAGCTTCACAAATGACATGTTGTGGCAGAAAGTATCGTTGCGTGATAAGAACAACATGAACACACCGGACGGCCTCTGTGAAAACAAACACAAACGTCACAATCTCACAAAAATCTCACAATTCGGGCGGAGAAGTTTAAAATCCCTCATTATTATAAAGCATGACATTGTAATGGCCTGTCTGTCAATATGAGCATGACGGTTTGTTGTTCTAATCTGATTAATAACCTCCTCAATAACACATTATATATATATAATACAACACAATACGGCATATTAAGTTACTCAGTTCTGCGTGTTAGAATGATGAAATCCTCCTTAAAATAAAACAACGAATGACTGTTAACGTCACAACCCAATACATCCAAACATGGAGGACTTCTAACGACATAAACAAACACTCCCGAACCATTACCTCGATATTTCTCAGCATCCCGGTGTCTTCAAAGCCCTCGGGGAACTTATATTCGTTAAAGTGACGATTTGTGCGGAACTAGACTAAACGTGTGTCGAGTTTAATGGCCGTCCAGTCCGGTCGGGATTTTGGAATGAGAACGGAAGCGGATTCCCAGAACCTGCACTGTATCCCACGACTAACGGGCTGCTCGAGTTCGTGCGGCGCTGCGCAGACGGATCACAGTATCGCGAGAGCAAACCGAAAGGCTCACGAGCACTTTGCTCTCGCGGGACTGTGACGTCTTCGGACGATCGTTCTGCGCAGCGAAGACGGTTGTCATGAAACATGTTGCATACTGCCATCTACTGTTCATCTTTAACTGTTCAGGACGTGATGACGACACGAACATGCTAATTACCACGACGCCTTCTAGCGTTAGCGGTTTATAACTACTGTTCTAGGTACTTTAGATTGACAATAGTCGGCAATATGGGGTGTGATATGTGCAAATTTGGCTACTCGCTAAGCAAACTGACGTGAGAACAAACGTGTATACGCTCGCATGCCGTCTGGCTAAAATCCCATTGTATTCAGGCGTCAGACGTAAGATATGAGACGTCAGACGTAACGGTCACGTGTCGGTGCTGCGCTCGAAATCGCGCGGACGTCGAGGCGGACGTAGCTTTGAAAGCTTTTTTTTTCAATGCGTGTGACAAACGTCTGGACAAACGTGTGAACAAACGTCTGGACAAACATACGTGTGAACAAACGTCTGGACAAACGTACGTTTGGATAAACGTACGTGTGGACAAATGTGGTAATTAAAAAAAGCAGGTTGTTTTTAAATCATTTATGCATAACGAAATACTATTTGAAAAGTTCTGTTTACATATTTTGTGGATTGTAAAACAGTGTACACACTATTTGTAGTAAGTGAATAAATACATGTATTTGTGTATAAAAGTGTTCCAGGTGTTACTTGAACTTTTATGAGTGTGTTAAAGGTGATCACTAATTGCTGAAAATAGATAATAGATAAACTAGTCAAAATGTTAAATGTACTGTTCTATGGTTTTCTTAACGCTGCCTCCCGTTTGTTCTGTTTCTTCTACATGTCTCCTCAAATCGTCCGATGCTGACCTTCTCATTAATAGGGATTATAATTAATAGGGACTTTAAACTGATGTGAACCCCTGTTTCATAGGCCTACCGTAGCAGCACAAGAAACATATTGTCTGGAATAAACATGCAGGGCAATGTCACATTGTTTTAAACTGTGGTGTGAATGTGTAATGTCCTAAAAACAAAGAAACATTGTCTCTGTCTTGTCATGTAGTCCAGTGTTTCCTAACCCGGTTCCTGTAGACACAACAGCACTCACGTTTTTGATATCTCCCTCATATGGTTGCTTTATGTCTTGAAAAGGTGACGGATTTATAAAGATGCGTTGATGAAGTGTTGGAAATGTTTTGTAGTGTTTGGTGTGCCTTCAAGAACGGCGCTAAGAAATATTGATATTTTTATTGGTAAAATACAGAAACTGAAAATGTGTACAAATAAGGAATACAATCATGATTTAAAGTGCAAAGTGAGTTTACTGTATTTAAAATTCCTCTCATCTTACATCAAGTAGGCTACCGTTAGTCAATCAATCAATCATCATCAGTCATTGCATAGGAATGAAATACAATTTCAGAGAACACACACAGAGGTGGTACAATACGACACAGAGGCACTACAATATGATAACCACATACACATAAAACACATAAGCTCATCACAATCCATGTAGGAACATGAATGATGCAGTTAAGACATTAAAGTTCAGTTCGAAGTACAAAAATGATTGCCCAGTCCATAAGGATTAACATGAATGATAGTGTTTTGATTGACCTTTATAGCCTTGCCGAGGGTAGGAGGGAAAACAGATGATGACTGGGATGAGAAGAGTCCTTATCAATGTATTTTGCTCTGGAGGTACAGAGTGTTTGCAATGTCCTTTAGTGAGGGGCGAGGGCGGTCAGTGAGGTTCTGTGCAGTGTTTATAACCCTCTGTAGAGCTTTTTTGTCAGCTCCTGAGCACCAACCATACAACACCGTAGGGCAGTATGTTAAAAACACTCTCCATGGCTGACTGTGTTGGCCTTCTGAAGGTGTAGCGTATGTGTGACATGTTTGTGTATGATTTTGCATGAAAATTGTGCCATCATTTACTCACCCTCTTGTCATGTCAAACCTTAATGACTTTCTTCTGCAGAACCCAAAAAGATATTTTGAACAGCACTGGACCCCATTCAATTATATTGTATGAACACCAAACCGATGCAAGTGAATAGGGGCCAGTTAACAACATTCTTCAAAATATCTTTCTCTGTGTTCACCAGAACAAAAGTATTTATACAGGTATGAAATTACATGAGGGTGAGTAAATAATTACTATAACGGTACACACTGAGGACAGACAAGATGACAACCTTGATTAGTGCAAATCCAGTTTATGGTATTCAATAGTGCAAACAATAAACATCCAATGGAACAGAATCGGAATACGTCCACAAAAACAGAATGGCAGGGTAACATATATTTATTGCCAGAGTCCAAGGGAAACAAGTTTACAATTACTTAATTATTAAGGGACAGAAGAGAACAGTCAATGAGGAGTGAGTGTGTGAAAAGTAACGTCCATGAGCAATAAAGGGAAAACAAGACTAGGGACTAACTGGAGTGACACAGTACTAGGTAGTACTAGGGTGTCCTGGAGACACCGGGAATCCATGGTGGTGCCGGTAGCTCGGGAGGCCAGGAAGTTGCCGTACCGGCTATCTTTTCCCTATACTGCCCCTCCAAAAATATTTGGTGCGAGTCCAGGGGCTCTTGGCATGCTTTGGGACTGTGCACCTGGTAAACTTCAGGACTGGGCAATGGGGAAACTCGGGGACTAAGCATTGGGGAGAACAACACTAGGGACCAACGGGAGTGTTACAATGACAGAGTTTTCATTTTTGGTTGAACTATCACTTGTCTGTGAAACCGGGCATAAACTGTAAGTATTTGTATGTCTTTTAATGACCCTCGAACCACAAGGACTATAGAGAAAAATATATTTCTTCTGAATCATGAACCAAGTCATTACATGTTTTATTTCATTTAGGTATGAATTTCTTCCATTAACGTGGATATTTTTTGATATATCAGACAGCAGTTAGTCATTTTGTAACATCTAAAGATATGTATATATCTGAGTGGCTTTCCATTATGAGAACAACGACAGTCATGTGTATGTGAAATCACGTGTACTGAATTTGGTGAATAGCCACAAGGTGGCACAGTAATCGAATTTGTTTTTCTTGCCGTGTCAGTGCCAAACAATGGATTATGTAGAATATTATGGCCCAGTGGCCCACTGTCTTCATACAGGACATTTTGCATTTTTGAACTGTTAACATCGTGAAGAGGATCTGAAAGAGTACCGCTTATGCTATGAGCTATACTACTGAATAAATGTGCCTTTGGGTAAGACTTATTTCTCAACTGATTCGTTTTCACTTATTTGTCAATTAAAGTGTAACAGCTATTACAATTTTAATGTAAAAATATGTTGCTTCTATGGACAAAATGCAAAGAAATTATTTCTTTGAAATGGTCAGAAGAAAACAACTGCACAGTGGCCTATTTGATTTAATGTATCATCATTTGATGTAGGCGGGATAAGGAATGAATGCACATACTCGCGATTATCTCTTTTTATTTTTCTAGGCGGGAAATTAAAGTAACCAACGAATAACAAAGTCGAGAGCATGCGCAATCAGTAGCTAATCCATTTCAAGACGCAACGTTATGTGACTTCTTGTGGTTTTGGAAAAGGTCTCTGATAAGTTTTTTCTGTATTGAAGTTTCGGATTTTCCTGATGGTCTTGACACAATCATGAGATGTCAAGGTAAGAAGGCAGTCCGCTTTTTTATTAATCTGTAGAAGGTAATGAAGTCTGTCAGATTTCAGGTAATGCTGGCTTTCCAGTTCTTTAGTCGGTTCGCACCATCAACTTTACTGAAGTGAAAACGGCTTCAAAGGTTTGATATTTGTCGGTTATCGTTGCTGTAGTAATGAATGTGGTGCATCTTTTATTTTCTACGGAACTGAACACTAGATATTGTAAAAGTGAAATATTAATATAATGTTTGTTTAACTAGTATTACATGAAATTTAGTTTTGCATCATGTATTATATAATTATTTATAATATTACAATTATACAGAGAGAGTCACATTGAACGAGACACACAATCCTAAATAAAGCTCTTTCTGATTCTCATTCTGATTGCTGGACTGCATTTCATTTATTTTTTTCTTTCCCTGCAGGGAAGAAACACCTGTTGTTAAAGATGTGCTGAGTGTAATCTCTCAGAGTCTGCAATCATTAAGTGCAGAGTTGAGGCAGGCTGCTGCAGACACACACTGTGATCATTATTACTTTCGACTGGAAAGCATTGTCCATGTTTTGTCCAGATTTGTGTTATATGGACCACTGCAACACGAAGAGGAGATATTTTCCCTTTTAAATGATGCATTACACGAACTACATCGTTTCTTTGCCAGTCCAAACCTGTGATAGGTTTTTCATTCTCAATGAAGAGCAACTCAAATATTTGCTAGACGAACATTTCACTGTCAAAGAAATTGCTGCAATGTATTCTTTAAGTCAACGAACAATCCGGAACAGAATGTCCCAGTATCACTTATCAGTAAGGCAGACTTACAGTGACATAACGGATGAAGACTTGAAAAACATCTGATTGATTTCATTGCCAGTTCTCCAAATACAGGACAAAAGATGGTCATGGGACATCTTAAAGCCAAAGGAATAAGGTATGTTTCTTCTTCATAGAACTTGCATTAACTTTAACAAGAACTCTGATTTAAAACTGTACGCAATATGTGTAACCGTTTAGATAAATCAATTATTTTTCATTATGTGTACTACTATTGCCAATAGATGGCTTTAATTCCCTCACAGGACATACACCAACATGCAAAAGCTTGGCTATTAAGTTTAGATGAACTGATGTGTAATTTAAATGAAAACTTTCTCGAATGAATGTTATTATTTTTAGAAAATTAGGCTGTCCTTTACTGACTTAAATGTGTAAAGCAACATATTTGAAATGAGGAAGAAATTTGGTGTGTCATTATGACAGTTCTATTCATACAGGGTGCAGCAACAAAGAGTCCGTGAGGCGATGAGAGCCATTGATCCGGTTGGGACTGTGCTACGTGGACTGGAACTAAATATTGTACCAAGGCGACCTTATTCAGTTCCAGCACCTCTCTCTCTCTCTGGCATATTGATGGCAACCATAAACTCATCCGGTAAGAGTTATAATAGAAGTTATGTCATGCAATATAGTGTGTCATATTTGTAATTAGTAACATTATTATAGTAGGTTGTTCTGGACAATTATTTTTTTAAGTTCTTCAGGGTTACATTATCTTTCTAATTTTTTTTTTTTACAGTAAATACAGAGCTGTCTTTTTGCAAAAACACTATCTACTATATAATAGTAGTAAAGATATTATAATATAGAAGTCCTTTATATGGAAAAACAGCTGCCTTGAGCGAAACTATGTGGTTTCTTAGGATAATGGACTTCTATGGGGTAACTGTCATGAAACTCAGTGGAGAACCCAATTGCAGGCAGAGGCAGGACGACAAGAGGTGACGGGGTAACAAAAGATATTTATTATATATAACAGGACTAACAGGCAAAACAAAACCCACGAGGGGGAAAACAAGGCAGAATAATATATTTACTATAACACATATAAGGACACTGACTCACTAACTAATAAAACAAACACTTGAAACAAAACACTAACACTGACTGAACTACACTTACTTCGACGAAGAACAGGAACAAGAACAAGACGAGGGCATGAAATATATGAAACCGTTCACAGTTAACAGGAAGGTAAGACCAACGGTGAACATCGGGTGTAACAACAATGAACGCGCACCAGACAAAGAAACATGAGGACTCTTTATAGGGAGGGTAATTAACACAAACTATGAAACAGGAGGGTAGGAACAATGACGCAGACTCGGGGAGAGTATGGAAGGCCATAAGTGTCGAAACCCTCATGGAAGGCCATGAGAGTCAAAACCATCTCTCCCCACAAGAAACAGAGGATTCTGTATGATTCCACCTCTAAACCAAGAAATACCTGACAAGGAGAGGTGAAACCATGACAGTAACTTGATATTTTCACCTTATCCGTTTAAAAAGGACTAGTTCTTCTAACTGCAACTAGGCTTCCCTGGTTGTTGTTAAGATTTGATAAGTGTTTTAGAAAGTTATTTAGCTCGGATCCCAATAACCAAAGATTTAGGTGTACATAACCACATAAACCATTTTCCGGCCGATGGTAGAACTTCGGATTCAGGAGGAAAAGTGTGGGTTTTCATCCCGGTCGTGGAAAGCTGGACCAGCTCTATACCCTCTCCAGGGTGCTGGAGAGTTCATGGGAGTTTGCCAAACCAATCCACATGTGTTTTGTTGATTTGGAGAAGGCATTCGACTGTGTCCCTCGCGGCATCTTGTGGAGGGTGGTCTAGGAGTATGGGATTCGCGACCCTTTGCTAAGGGCTATCCGGTCCCTGTTCGACCAGAGCTGGAGCTTGGTTCGCATTGCCGGCAGTAAGTCAGACTTGTTTCCGGTGCATGTTGGACTCCGGCAGGGCTGCCCTTTGTCGCCGGTTCTGTTCATAATTTTTATGGACAGACTTTCTAAGCGCAGCCAGGGGCCAGAGGGCGTCGGGTTTGGGGACCACACAATTTCATCTCTGCTCTTTGCGGATGATGTTGTCGTGCTGGCCCCATCAGACCAGGACCTTCGGCATGCACTGGGACGGTTTGCAGCGTGTGTGAGTGTGAAGCGGCTGGGATAAGAATCAGCATCTCCAAATCCGAGGCTATGGTTCTCAGTCTGAAAAGGGTGTCTTGCCCACTTCAGGTTGGTGGAGAGTTCCTGCCTCAAGTGAAGGACTTCAAGTATCTGGGGGTCTTGTTCACGAGTGAGGGAAGTATGGAAGGGGAGATTGACAGACGGATCCGTGCAGCTTCTGCAGTAATGCGGTCGCTGTACCGGTCTGTCGTGGTGAAGAAGGAGCTGAACCGCCGCAAGGCGAAGCTCTCGATTTACCGGTCAATCTACGTTCCTACTCTCACCTATGGTCATGACCTGTGGGTCATGACCGAAAGGACAAGATCCCGGATACAGGAGGCCGAAATGAGCTTCCTCCGCAGGGTGGCTGGGCGATCCCTTAGAGATAGGGTGACAAGCTCGGTCACTCGGGAGGAGCTCAGAGTAGATCCGCTGCTCCTCCACATCGAGAGGGGCCAGCTGAGGTGGCTCGGGCATAATTTCCGGATGCCCCCAGGACGCCTTCCCGGGAAGCTGGAGGGACTATGTCTCCCGGCTGGCCTGGGAACGCCTCGGTCACCCCCCGGAAGAGCTGGAGGAAGTGTCTAGGGAGACGGAAGTCTGGGCATCCCTGCTAACTGCTGCCCCCGCGACCTGGCCCAGGATGAAACGGAAGAAGATGGTTGTATGGATGGATAACCACTTTTCTTCGTTTTTCAGTAAATATATGATCGATTTAAACAACCATTTAAGACTCAAAACATTTTGAGTTTGTGGTAGAATTACTAAGTAAAGTACTGAAGTACTTAAACGAGGAGCCATTTTATGACCGTGCAATCAAATTGTTTTGCGAAGTATGTGAAAAATTGCTGCCAATTGCTTGTGTGTGTTCTTGTTATTGTTAGTTTTTAATGTTGTTGAGAATGTATCATTCCTTGGCAATATGTGTGCAGGGATATGGAGTGAGTCAGGTGCATGAAAATGTTTTTATATTCTCTTTTCCTTTCTTTTTTCTCAGTTGGAGAATAGTTGTTCATGGGGTATTGATGGCTTTAGCCGTAAAGTTATGTTCTTGAAAGCCAGCAATACAACAGGGCCTCAACTGTACTGAACAGCTTCTTGGAAGCTGTGCGTGTTTATGGTCTACCTCAGCGTGTCCGCAGCGACCATGGTGGGGAAAATGTAGATGTGGCACGGTTCATGCTTGAGCATCCTGATCGAGGACCTGGTAGGTGCAGTAAGTCAGAACAGTACTATCAACAAGTTGACAGAGGGTGCTACTTTAAAATTTAATTTGTGTTCAACCGCTGGTGAAGCGGCGGAAGTACTCTATTGCACCTTGAATAACTTATTCTGATGAATTAAAATCTGACGAACTTTAACAAACATTGAACATCACTTAGACTGAATGTGCTCAAAAAGAGAGTTTGCAGTTTTAAAAAGGGAGTTCAAATAGATAATTCAATCATTAACACACTGTATGCCCTTCAATAAAAAGGAGACAGTAAACTAGTTTTTACGGGATTCTTCACTGTATTTCACCGAAGTGTTGTCAAAAATCTGTTTAAATAAAGCATTTGGACACTTGTCATCTGATATCCTAGATGCAGAGTATGCATTTCTTCCACTTATCGTCTTATAAACAAAATATTGAGAGAATGTTGAAAAAGGTAAAAATGTAGCTTTTGCATATGATATTTAGTATAATGTTTATCAGATTTTTGTCCAGGTGACGATACAGCAGCTTTGAGATACGTGCACATAAATGCTTTATTAATGTAGTCAACTTCCCTAGTCTGAATAATCTTAGCATATTTCCGTAGTTAGCAGTTATTTTGTTTGAAGTTTGCCTTTTCTGTTCAATTCTGATTATCGAATATGTCCTACATTTTCTATTAGAGCGCAAGAGCTTCATCACAGGCAAGAGTGTCCACAATCAACGCATAGAGAGGCTATGGCGGGACTTATGGTGCACAGCCCTCCATATATACTATGCTGCATTCCGGCACTTGGAGGACATTGGAGCTCTTGACCCAAACAATGACGTTCACATCATGTGTCTGCATTTTGTGATGCTTCCAAGGCTCAACTGGCATCTCAATTTCTTCTGTGACACCTGGGACAGACATCCCCTGTCTTCAGAGGGCAACAGGTCTCCCCATCAGCTGTGGGTGGCAGGGCTACTAGTGGCACCACATCACCTTCCTGAAGAGGTATAGACATTTCCAGATGTGCATCATTGTTGAGTCTTGACCAATTTTTACGGTGACAAACCTGTTCAGGAATGAATGTACATTCTTTTTTGATTTTATAGGGTGACATGTCTGACTGGGGAATTGATTGGGAAGGACCAGTTCCTTTTGAGGAAATGGGGCAACAAACTGACATACCAATGCCGCAACCAGCCCTTCGAGAAATGCTAGAGGCCCAGCTCCAGGAAAGCATAGACCCTTATAAAGCCAGCAGCGTGTTTGGTGTGGATATTTTCCAGGAGGCACTGATGGTCGTTAGAACTATTTTAAACGACAGTCAGTAGTGAAGAATCAGTACACATAAGAATGTCTTCAAAACTTCTGAATCACTTGAACTTAAAATTGTATTTCTGTCTCTCCCTCCCACTCTCTCTCTCTCTCTCTCTCTCTCTCTCTCTCTCTCTCTCTCTCTCTCCCAAATCATTCATTAATGTTGCTTGATATCAATAAGAAATGTAATTACATAACTGAGCTACCATAACAACAGTATATCCTGAAGAACACGTAACCCTCACATACACTATGAAACTTATGTATACCGTTGTGACATTTTACAGTATGGTGGATATGGAAAGGCAGTAACAATTGTTGGCCCTAACATTGCCATTGTTTTATATTTCACCGTGACTTTTACACATTATCAATAGCGTTTTAAAATGTACTGAGCAAAACAGTTGACATTTAAAAAATATTTGATTTACTACTCGCATTATTTGCAACATTTTAACATTCCGTTAAGTTTGGGGTAAAGGTACAGACGATGGATCATCTGTATTTTTGCATGGCCTAATATTTTTTTCTATATTGCCCACTCAAAATACATTTGTTTACAAAGTGCTATGGTATACCTTGATCCTTTGAGGATGTTATGGATTTAAACATTTACTTGTATAAGAGGTGTTGTCATTTGTTATTATTTCTTGTAAGTCATTCTTTCTGGAAGTAATTGTGCCAAGGTCCAGATTCAAAAACCAGGAGATGGTACTTTATTTTTATTGTTATCATTTAATTTTTGCTACTTTTTCTGGGTTCACACATTTATATCTTTAACAAAAACACTCATACGGCGAATTTTCTTTTGTTGTAGAATTTTGTATATGGTATATCCCATATGCATGATTAATGAATAATCATATTGAATTATTGTGAGTACTGTATCGGTTTTTGGTATTTCATGTTGCTCTGTATTCGGTAATTTATGACGTATTTTGGTGTTTTTTTCAATTCACAGTTTTCGTATTGCCCGCATAATAAACACACATGTAACAAACAAAAAATAAAGAAATTACAATGGAGATGTTCCTCTTGTATAAGTCTAGAATCATTCTTTGCTTTTATTCATGCCTTCCCAAAAATAAACTTCCTATAACTGCATTCTTCTACTGCATACAGCTTTTATCCAAAGTAAATCTACTTACAAATGAGGACAATAGAAGCCATCAAAATCAACCAAACACCAATGATATACAGTTTATACACAAACACACACACACATATATATGAATGTTAAACACGAAAAGGGATACATTTTTATCAAGCAATATAAGAATATAGTTATGGAAGCATTTTTTAACACTACATCATCAATGTTACTTATCAACATGATATCATTAGTTTAAGTATCATAGAAGAGTGCAGATCCAAAAATGGTGTCTGAAACGTCTGACGTCAATAATAGCTGGCCAATTACAAAGAATAGAAGGCAGGGCTTCACTGCTGAAAAAGCGCGATTTTAATGCCAAAGCTAAAAGGTACAAGACGATGTGGGCTCTGTGTAAGTTATTACGACATACTATGCAGTTATTACCTGATTTACAATCGCAACTATGACAAGAATTGCTGAAATATAAAATTATTAATGATAAATCATTTTTGCGTGATTATTGAAATAAGGTTAATTATCAAGGTGAACATAACAGCGTAATATAATTGATGTTTCAAGGATTTTATTTCATTTAATTTCGGATTGCAAATAAGAATTTATCATTGTGTTGTCAATAAATGTAACAACATTTCTACTAAGCTAACTAGCGTAAAAACTGATCATCCCAGAAAAATGATTATGTAAGCTTGATGTTTATAAACCCTGGCTTCAGAACAGCTGTGGTCGGGACACAAGGTTCGGCTAATTTAAGTTAACTTAAGAACTGCTTTTCGGTGTAAATAGAACAAGAAGACGCCTGGACACACCGAAGGAGATCTATTTTGAAGTGATCTAACAATGTCGTCGGCAAACGAAAGGTAGGTTGCAGTCTTTCATACTTTTTTGGATAACATTAACTTACCGCGCAAAATATTCCACGCGCCAAAATGTGTACTGGATTAATTTCGGCCCAACCCCCACTCACCTAGCCCCCCGCGAAACAATATAGCATATAACAATAGAAATATCTGTACAGAACCAAAAAACTATATTCTAAGTTAGTGAAACTTCTAAAGGGGGGTATTGTTTCAAATCATCAGTTGGTTTGTGTCGTCTGACCGAAAAGGCAGACCACTTCTCTTTGTACCACTATTTTTTAATGTGCAGGGGTGCGTTCCCCAAAAGCATCGTTAGCCAATTAGTATGGTTGCAAGTTATGTCGTTCCAGCATTGTTTAACGATTCAAGTATTTTCTGAGTCAATTGTTTCAACGATCAATAGCAAGCAGCATCGCAACGTTGCCTGGCTAGAAGAAAAGGTGTATTTAGAGACGTGGTTACAAGCATAGTTCCTTGTTATTATGACATGTAGACTTATACGTCATGCCTTTGAGAACACTAAGCAAGCAACATGCAGTGCATTCTTTATCCATCATTCTTAAGTTATACAAATGTATGATTCGATATTTTAGTTTATTAAGGAAATAGAAGCGCTGTCTTTTTAAAAGTGCGCATGCGCATGTCAATACGTGCACTCGGACCCTGGGCAATCCATGGGCGTAATGGCGTTGGAGCAAACTCATGAATGTATAAATATCGTGAAAAAAATCAACAGATAACAAAAATAAGGTAGCAAAAGTCTTCTTTATATATAATATAAGTTATATAAAAAAATCAATTGACATTGATTTGATCTGAATGTATTTTATATCGTTGTTCTGGAAACGCACCCCAGATTGGCCTTTTACTAAATATATTTTACATTGTAATTTCACAATAGCATGAGTTGGCCGTAAAAGTGGTCTAATGTGTGATGCAGATGTATATTTATTAAAGCGGAGCTTCACAAGCATGTTCATGGAACACCACTAGCACCACACATTGAAGATGTTTCCTCTCTGTCTGACACACTCCTTTCAGGTGTAGTTGTGTCTACTAATGAGCTGATTATCTGAATCAACTATTTGTGGGAGCTCATGGAATTTTTCTGGAAAACCCTGTCTTAAAGATCCAGTATCATATTTAATTATTGTAATAACACCACAGACTGTTATTTACAGACAGTCCTCAAAACTAAGTCTGTCCTATATTTCTGTTTTTTTTTACAGTGAACGTTTACAACGTGTGGCTTCAATGCTTGCAACGGTCTCAAGTTTGCTCATTGACCATTCCTCGTCTACTCCACCTCCCTCCACACCAAATGTGCTCCCTCCTGGTTCTGCTCCTACTGAACAGATGCTCTCAAGCCCACTCACACGAGACAGCAGTTCCTGTTCTGCATCTTTAAGCACTCCAGTCATGCACTCATCCATTGAACACACTCTTCCCCACCCGATGCTTGCTCCTGCTATGCCCTTAGTTTTAAATCAGCCACATCCCCTCACACCTTTTGCCAATTCTTCAACCCATGGTCCCTTTGTAACAGCTCACCAAACATCTGCTTCAAGTACACTGCGCAGGCTTTTCCAAAGTCCATATCCTCGAAGCAGAGCAAGAAGAAGCAGTCCCTTTAACAGGCCAGTGTGTGGGCAGTGGGAGCATGTTTTCTTCTGCTGTGCATTAATGTTTACAGATGCCATTCCAACAACTGAGGAGACCCTAATCCTCCAAAGAAATGGACTTGGGAAGAAAGTAATAAAATTTCCAATCAATGGTTCTGCAGCAGATGTGCAACAAAAAATAGAGGAGGCTTTTCCAGTCCTCCGTGGTGTTGGGGGTTTAAAATTATGAGGTGCTGCAGAAACAGGAAGCTAATTGACTTGCCAGTCCCTGCAGGAGGCTACACAGTTTTGTATTTAAAACAAGACAGTGGACTCAACAGGGCTGTTGCATATCTTGTTCCTCTTCAATGTGACCTCAACCTGAGGGCTCAGGAAGATGACCTCATTCAGAAGGTAAGAAATTAAACATTAAGAAAAAAAAACTTCTGTTAAATGCTAAGTGAAGTCTCATAAAGCAGAAGAGCTTTTCATGGGCCCTGTCCAAATTACATGGAAATGGGTCATTAGTCATAGTGGGTGGCAAATATTTTTGAACATAATAAGTAACTTCTTGAAAAGGTTTTCTTGATTTTACGCTGTCATAGAAATTAAAATGGATTGTCTTACATGCACTACTTAAAGACGCATGTAGCTGTGAACCAAAAATGAACAAGTGCACTACTGTTTGCAGGATGAGGATAATGGTAAAGAGCAATGCAGGAGGTGTGGACAGGAGGTCTCCATTCACCTCCTGATCCAACATTTATCAGAACATGAACGGTCAGTCCCCAATCACTCACTATTTTCTAAATGCTGTTTGAAAAATGAATAAATTTCTGTTGTTTAACTTAGGGGTGGGCATTGGTCCTCAGGGATGGGAAATATGTACCTCAAATATTGGCAACATTGGTCCCGAGTGCCACAGACCTGCATAGCTTAGCTCCAATCCTGAGAAAATGTCTCACCCGCCTGTTGCCTAGTAATCCTGAAGATATTGCTTATCTTGTTTAGGTGTGTTGGATAGTTTGGACCTTAACTCTGTTGAACAGTGGCATTTAACAACTGACACCGCCTATCAATTACGAACGTTTTGTTAATGTGAACAAAACCAGCCGTTATACTAAAATCATAGTGTAGATAATATGCAAATATTATTTTCTTTTGTTTTAGACCTTCAGCACAGGACTGTCCCCCACTGTAAGTCTTAAAATTATGTACTCTGTCTATAGCATTGCTTTAGAGTTTTTGCAAGTGTACTGACAAAAGACTGTAGTTATCAATTGTATTGTTATCTTGTAGATGTGTAAAATTATGTTAAAATGTTTTACTTTTGGTAATTACAGGCATACAGACTGGACTGCGACGTACACTATGCGCATGTCACTAATGCACGACTACATGGTTGCATACAACAATAAAAAGTGTAAGATAAGAACAAATCAAACATTACATTCAACTGATAGATAATAATGATTATAATACTTTGCTTTTGATCCCAAGTTATATTGTACTGTTATTCTATCTTGCTCGTGGTACCATATCATAGATCTAACTATGCTGCAGACTTGACTGACAGAAGGGAAGAACAGCAGGCAGGAGACAAATTGATTTTTAAATCAAGTAAAAACATTAAAATCTAGAAACCAGACAGAGGTCTGGACTGTTTATTTTACGTTGATCTAAATTGCTCAATTTCTAGTTAATGGGCTTTCTATGCCTGTGCCGAGCTTGAGTGTTACAACGATCTTCAACTTTACACTATGGTTAACTGGTTGGTGAAGTAATTAAAAATAAGGTAATGTAGTTATGTACTGTATCGGTTCCAGAACCCTTTTCGTAATCATTTATTGAAGCGGTATTTTTTTATTTGCAGCTGATCCTGTAAGAACTATTATGGTCCCTCGAAGCTTGACTGAGCGCCAGTTTAAAACATTTATAGAGAAGGAATACCCCCAACTAAAAAGCAAGTCTTTTGACTTGTGCAAAGTGAATAGACACCATGTGGTTATTCCATTGACTGAGGGGACACCCAAAGCAATACGAAGCAGTGGAGTACTGGGGAGGTCAGCCCTCTACCTCCGACCAAGTGTAAGCTCACTTAGGTTATGTAAAAAATGTATCTAATCTTCCATTTTTTATTCATATAAAGTAATGTTGAATTACATTTAACAGCAGTCTTTTAACAACACTGAAGGTGACTCTATTTCAGTGGTAAGTAGTGTACCTAATTATAACCCATGTATGAACTGCATATACTAATCAGTCAAAAGACATTGATGATGACATTTTGGGTTCATCTTTGGTATGTTTAAGGAATCTACCGACACGGACTCAGGAGCTACAGATGATGAATTGGTGGAAAACGATGTAACCATTACTTCAGTTATTATGTGTGACATGTATTTAAGTAATATAAAAGCCATATCTATTAATACCTAATTAAACAGACGGTTAATGTATACTTAAAATAAAAGTACTACATTTGGTGCACTTGTCAATCATGTGCTTTTACATAAAGTGATGTAAGAACATCATCATCAGTATGACTCATTCTCTACACATTTCAGTATTTTGCTGAATGTGTTGCATCATTAGTTTCCTGTATATTGAACATATACTCTGCTAAGACGTCATGTGTATTCCCCTCTCACCATAGTAAATGCTGCTGAACTGGTGGAATGAGTTATTATAGCTGCATAAAAAAAAATTTTGTCTACCTATTCATGTGTAGGTCATCAATGAAGGTGATGATTCCCCAAAAGCTCATCATAATGATGCTGATGATTATGGGGATGGTGTTGAGGAAGTGGTAAGAAGATTAACTACATCTATTTTGATTAAATTGCATATGTTCTGTTTATCTGCCTCTTAGCATATAACGTGCTTGCTACTGACTAGTTTGTAAGTCACTACAATATATACAATTTTGTCCATGAAAAGGTCATAAACGACAGTGATAATTCATCAGAAAACCATCATGCCTTTGATGATAGCGCTACAGAAATGGTAAGCCCATGCATTTTTCTCTTAACTTTTCTCTTTACATAGTCAAATCCATAACACATGTTTGTGTGCACTTCTTACCATAACAAATGCTTTCTTCTGATCTTTTGTTTTAATGGAGTCATTATATTTTTTAAATTATGATTGTCTTCCTGTTCATCTAAAGGCAAGTACTGTAAGTGTAATTGAGTACAGTGTTGTTGCGTTCTTCATGCTGTCTTGATGAAGATAAAAAAACTGCACCTCCTGCTGCACTGAAATACATGTCTGACTTTAAAACTGCGCAGCTCATGCTGCACCGAGGGACATTTAAAAGGGAAGAATACACTTTGACAAGCCCAAGTGCTATGACACTTAGATATTTATCTGCTTTTCATCTACAAAACTGTCATGGTTGTTATTATAATCTTATCATTTTATTCATCTGCTGACCATGTGCATTGTTCATTCAAGTGGTGTTATTGTTACTTTAAAATTTGTGAAATCTTGACATCTATTGGACCAAATTTATGAACACTTGTTAATTGGTTATTATAGTTACACATTTGTTTGTCTGCCTGTTAATGTGTAGGTCAACAATGAAAGTGAAACAACAACTTCACTAGGTCATCATGATTTCGATGATGCTCACACTGAAATGGTAAGAACTAGTTTTTTTCTTTCTGAAATGTTGTCGAAATTACACACAAAAACTGCGTATTCCATGTTTTTCAGCATTTACTGTGCAAATTGCATGCCTGTTTGTAAACCCAATTTTTTGAGTAATTTCCTCACCATTTAAATCCATAATTCAAATCGAGGCTGTAAAGTTGGGACAGAAACAGTAAGCATTGCATTGTAACCTTACAGACACTTGATCTGTAGTAACTGGAAATAAAATATTTATCTTTCTATGAATAAATTATGTTACTGGAGCAATAACCAGAGAATGGTGTGAATTGACTTTGATTGGAGGCTGGGGGGGCTTGTTGGTTGTGGTCTGAGGGGTTCATTTGTTGGGGCTGTGTAAGTTTGGTTTGGTCTTGTTTTGTGGTCGACATAAAACAACGGAGGAATACATTTTCAATATACCATTAGAGCTGCACGATTCTGGATAAATTGAGGATCCCGATTCTTTTGTTTTCAAATAGAGATTGCAATTCTTTTACGATTCTGAATGATCACTATAAGTAATACATAATTTATTAGAGGTT
Organism: Triplophysa siluroides; assembly: GCA_006030095.1. Lineage (NCBI taxonomy): Eukaryota > Metazoa > Chordata > Actinopteri > Cypriniformes > Nemacheilidae > Triplophysa > Triplophysa siluroides. The sequence goes on from VCII01000640.1 coordinate 75,822, forward strand.
CTGACAAAATAGTTTATTTAGGTATGTAATATGTAGGACTTTGTTTCAAAATTTTTACATATTTCATGATTGACCTACATTAACTATCGTGAGAAATGTTTAACCATAAATTCCATAAGTAAACTAAAGTGTTTCTTATTTTTTTTTACTTTTAATGCAAAAGTTCAACTTCCTAAAAAGTATAAATGCATTGAAGTACTTGTATATGAAATATTTCTCAGTAAAACAAATTCATAAGGTGACACTTTTTTTTTTTATACATTGCCTGATGTCTACAGGCCGCTTGAAGGGGTCTTTACAGAAAGACTCTACTGATAAACATAACGCAGTATTCTCACCTGTAAACAGTTTTAAAATAACCTGAAAAATGAAATGATGGGCAACTTGACGAAAGCTCTGTTAGCGCAGCTTCTCTATTAGCGTTAATAGAGTGATAGGCGCTCTGATGACGTGTTTTACCATAATGACGGATATGTATCACAATCCTGAAAGACACTCATAAGAGCAGTTTTGTTGTCAGGCTGTATTTACTTTATATGTCTGTTAATTGGTGTGAGATTAATTTGGGCAGAGTAGGAGCTTGTTAACAAGTCTCATGCGTATGAGTTGTCAACTCTGTGCTTTAATCCCAGTACGTCTGTGATCATTTGACACAGAAATAATGATAGTATGTCTTCTGAAAAGAGTGTTTGTGACGTCGTTACATCCCTTATAATAATCATTTTAACTTCTAAGGCAGCAACAGCGAATACTGAAGCGTTATGATTTAAGTCCGAGGTGCAAGTTAATAGACACACGAGAATCGTTGATTTTCATTAATGAGATTGCGTGGGTGTTCAAATCGAGATCTTTTGGCGATTAATCCTGCAGCTCTATATGCCATTAATTTATCTCCCTGGTTTTTCCTCTGTTCTGGTATCAATCACGGAGTGAGACCGGGTTGGTTTAGGCGTGTGGGGATTCCTGGGTTGTGGCTGGTGGGCACTTTCTGTTCTTCGAGAACATTTGCTCAGTTGGTTTTGGTCTGGGTCACAGAGTGCAGCTGTAACGTGTCCGAGTGCATCTGGCCCTCCCGGTTAAGTCATTTTTTTACACCATTTATTCATCATTGGAGTTTGGGTTCATCGCCACTTCAGGGCAGATTTGGCTTGCTCTCCGAGAGACTGCATTTATTTATTAATTTATTTATAATTGATCAGATAGTATCTATTAAAACGATCTTGCTTGGTCTGTTTTTTTCTGTTTTCATTTTTGTTCCTGCACAGCTGCTTTGCAACAATGCACATTGTGAAAAGCTCTCAATTAATACAATTGAATTGAATTGAATTTGGCATGTGAAGTGTGGTTGTACAATGCATTTGGTTGTGAACTTTTGATGCTGCCTTGTTGTGTATGAAAGAATTCAATATATTAACAGGAAAGTGCAGAAGAAAGGAGGAGACTGATTAAAGAGCAAGATTCTGAATATGAACTGTCCTTGCTTTTGGACCAGGAGAAGGTAATTTCATTAAAAAAACATCAGAAATTCTGGATCCTACATATGTAACTATGTTAATGATGTTTCGTACAGATGGAAAATGAGAGAAGAACAAGACAACGAGAGGAGAGACGACTCCAGGCAAGTACAGTTAAACAGTGCTCCATTTTTCCAGCTGTAATTTTTAACTGCTGAAAAAAGATTGTGGACAACAGACAAGAACCATACATATAGTATAAAGGTTTAATATTTACCTACAATAATGCAGTTAGTGTTGTATCTGATGGCTGTCACATTATCAAGACAGGAAACAAAATCACCAAAAATTACATTACATTACTTGGACCAGGAGGGTCCACACAACACCACAGTTTGTTTCCTATCTTAGATCTTTGCTATTTAGCATGTATGCTTAATTGAATATAATCACTTCTTCAATCAAGAGAATATTGAAAGTATTCAATGATCAATAATTGTAAATAACATGATGATAGCGAGTAACAATAAAAGCATGTGCTGTGTGTTATAAACCTGTGGTAATAAAGTGTGCTAGTGTTTTTAACTTTTATTATTTTAAAATTGTATAAATGTAGGCTTCATTTCAGTTTGTATTTCAGGAATTTTATTATGAATTTATAATATACTTCCGCTACATAGGTCATACAAGAAAGGGTACAACTGTCTGCAACTTTACCTTCAGAGGGAGATGTTGCATTTCAATTTCACTATCCGGATGGGTCTCGTAAACGCAGACATTTCCAGCTGCAGAACACTATACAAGTAACATCAAGTTGCTTTATACATCTTTGTTGTAGGTTTTCTAATTTATATAAGCGGTTAATTGAAACATGTCCCTCTTTTCTAGCAACTCATACTCTACGCAGGAGCAGTGCAGACAGCAACTGAATCACTCACCTTAATTTCACACAATCCAGCTGTCCATATAACAAACTCATGTAATGGGAAAATAGGAGACTACATCACCCAACCCACCACATTTTTTGTTCGCTGGATTGAAGCTGAAGGCGTATGTAAAATGTTTCCTTATTGTTCATATTAACTGACAGAACATGAAAGTGTAACACCAAAAACTAATCTGTTTTATCTGATAGGAGTTTGTAATGCATTTGGACCTCTCAAAGTTTTTTAAATGTTTTTAAATACAGTTTTTATGCTCATTACAGCTGCTTTTCTTTGATAAAAATAACAAGACATTTTTAATATTGTGATATATTTTTGCAATTGAAAATAACTGTAAAATATAACTGATTTCTGTGATCAAACCTGAATTTTCACCATCATAAAATCATTCTTTAGCC
>VCII01000641.1:0-48002 GCA_006030095.1 Triplophysa siluroides
CATATTTTTGACCAATGAATCTGCTCAAAAAGAGCTTTTGACTGATTAACTGTTTTCTCTTGCAGAATACATCTTTTCATGGTCCTCTGATGCTTTGTACAGCAAACAGCAGACACATTTTCATGTGTTATATACTAACTCTAACCCTAACCCTAATATTTCTGACCAATGAATCTGCTCAAAAAGAGCTTTTGACTGATCAACTGTTTTCTCTTGCAGAATACATCTTTTCATGGTCCTCTGATGCTTTGTACAGCAAACAGCAGACACATTTTCATGTGTTATATACTAACTCTAACCCTAACCCTAATATTTCTGACCAATGAATCTGCTCAAAAAGAGCTTTTGACTGATCAACTGTTTTCTCTTGCAGAATACAACTTTCATGGTCCTCTGATGCTTTGTACAGCAAACAGCAGACACATTTTCATGTGTTATATACTAACTCTAACCCTAACCCTAATATTTCTGACCAATGAATCTGCTCAAAAAGAGCTTTTGACTGATCAACTGTTTTCTCTTGCAGAATACATCTTTTCATGGTCCTCTGATGCTTTGTACAGCAAACAGCAGACACATTTTCATGTGTTATATACTAACTCTAACCCCCCTAATATATTTTGACCAATGAATCTGCTCAAAAAGAGCTTTTGACTGATCAACTGTTTTCTCTTGCAGAATACATCTTTTCATGGTCCTCTGATGCTTTGTACAGCAAACAGCAGACACATTTTCATGTGTTATATACTAACTAACCCTAACCCTAATATTTCTGACCAATGAATCTGCTCAAAAAGAGCTTTTGACTGATCAACTGTTTTCTCTTGCAGAATACATCTTTTCATGGTCCTCTGATGCTTTGTACAGCAAACAGCAGACACATTTTCATGTGTTATATACTAACTCTAACCCTAACCCTAATTTTCTGACCAATGAATCTGCTCAAAAAGCTTTTGACTGATCAACTGTTTTCTCTTGCAGAATACATCTTTTCATGGTCCTCTGATGCTTTGTACAGCAAACAGCAGACACATTTTCATGTGTTATATACTAACTCTAACCCTAACCCTAATATTTCTGACCAATGAATCTGCTCAAAAAGAGCTTTTGACTGATCAACTGTTTTCTCTTGCAGAATACATCTTTTCATGGTCCTCTGATGCTTTGTACAGCAAACAGCAGACACATTTTCATGTGTTATATACTAACTAACTTATATTTCTGACCAATGAATCTGCTCAAAAAGAGCTTTTGACTGATCAACTGTTTTCTCTTGCAGAATACATCTTTTCATGGTCCTCTGATGCTTTGTACAGCAAACAGCAGACACATTTTCATGTGTTATATACTAACTCTAACCCTAACCCTAATATTTCTGACCAATGAATCTGCTCAAAAAGAGCTTTTGACTGATCAACTGTTTTCTCTTGCAGAATACATCTTTTCATGGTCCTCTGATGCTTTGTACAGCAAACAGCAGACACATTTTCATGTGTTATATACTAACCTAACCCTAACCCTAATATTTCTGACCAATGAATCTGCTCAAAAAGAGCTTTTGACTGATCAACTGTTTTCTCTTGCAGAATACATCTTTTCATGGTCCTCTGATGCTTTGTACAGCAAACAGCAGACACATTTTCATGTGTTAATACTAACTCTAACCCTAACCCTAATATTTCTGACCAATGAATCTGCTCAAAAGAGCTTTTGACTGATCAACTGTTTTCTCTTGCAGAATACATCTTTTCATGGTCCTCTGATGCTTTGTACAGCAAACAGCAGACACATTTTCATGTGTTATATACTAACTCTAACTCTAACCCTAACCCTTATATTTTTGACCAATGAATCTGCTCAAAAAGAGCTTTTGACTGATCAACTGTTTTCTCTTGCAGAATACATCTTTTCATGGTCCTCTGATGCTTTGTACAGCAAACAGCAGACACATTTTCATGTGTTATATACTAACTCTAACCCTAACCCTAATATTTCTGACCAATGAATCTGCTCAAAAAGAGCTTTTGACTGATCAACTGTTTTCTCTTGCAGAATACATCTTTTCATGGTCCTCTGATGCTTTGTACAGCAAACAGCAGACACATTTTCATGTGTTTATACTAACTAACCCTAACCCTAATTTCTGACCAATGAATCTGCTCAAAAAGAGCTTTTGACTGATCAACTGTTTTCTCTTGCAGAATACATCTTTTCATGGTCCTCTGATGCTTTGTACAGCAAACAGCAGACACATTTTCATGTGTTATATACTAACTCTAACCCTAACCCTAATATTTCTGACCAATGAATCTGCTCAAAAAGAGCTTTTGACTGATCAACTGTTTTCTCTTGCAGAATACATCTTTTCATGGTCCTCTGATGCTTTGTACAGCAAACAGCAGACACATTTTCATGTGTTATATACTAACCTAACCCTAACCCTAATTTTTTGACCAATGAATCTGCTCAAAAAGAGCTTTTGACTGATCAACTGTTTTCTCTTGCAGAATACATCTTTTCATGGTCCTCTGATGCTTTGTACAGCAAACAGCAGACACATTTTCATGTGTTATATACTAACTCTAACCCTAACCCTAATTTTTCTGACCAATGAATCTGCTCAAAAAGAGCTTTGACTGATCAACTGTTTTCTCTTGCAGAATACATCTTTTCATGGTCCTCTGATGCTTTGTACAGCAAACAGCAGACACATTTTCATGTGTTATATACTAACTCTAACCCTAACCCTAATATTTCTGACCAATGAATCTGCTCAAAAAGAGCTTTTGACTGATCAACTGTTTTCTCTTGCAGAATACATCTTTTCATGGTCCTCTGATGCTTTGTACAGCAAACAGCAGACACATTTTCATGTGTTTATAACTCTAACCCTAACCCTAATATTTGACCAATGAATCTGCTCAAAAAGAGCTTTTGACTGATCAACTGTTTTCTCTTGCAGAATACATCTTTTCATGGTCCTCTGATGCTTTGTACAGCAAACAGCAGACACATTTTCATGTGTTATATACTAACTCTAACCCTAACCCTAATATTTCTGACCCTAATATTTCTGACCAATGAATCTGCTCAAAAAGAGCTTTTGACTGATCAACTGTTTTCTCTTGCAGAATACATCTTTTCATGGTCCTCTGATGCTTTGTACAGCAAACAGCAGACACATTTTCATGTGTTATATACTAAACCTAACCCTAATATTTTTGACCAATGAATCTGCTCAAAAAGAGCTTTTGACTGATCAACTGTTTTCTCTTGCAGAATACATCTTTTCATGGTCCTCTGATGCTTTGTACAGCAAACAGCAGACACATTTTCATGTGTTATATACTCTAACCTAACCCTAACCCTATATTTGACCAATGAATCTGCTCAAAAGAGCTTTTGACTGATCAACTGTTTTCTCTTGCAGAATACATCTTTTCATGGTCCTCTGATGCTTTGTACAGCAAACAGCAGACACATTTTCATGTGTTATATACTAACTCTAACCCTAACCCTAATATTTCTGACCAATGAATCTGCTCAAAAAGAGCTTTTGACTGATCAACTGTTTTCTCTTGCAGAATACATCTTTTCATGGTCCTCTGATGCTTTGTACAGCAAACAGCAGACACATTTTCATGTGTTATATAACCTAACCCTAACCCTAATATTTCTGACCAATGAATCTGCTCAAAAAGAGCTTTTGACTGATCAACTGTTTTCTCTTGCAGAATACATCTTTTCATGGTCCTCTGATGCTTTGTACAGCAAACAGCAGACACATTTTCATGTGTTATATACTAACCCTAACCCTAACCCTAATATTTCTGACCAATGAATCTGCTCAAAAAGAGCTTTTGACTGATCAACTGTTTTCTCTTGCAGAATACATCTTTTCATGGTCCTCTGATGCTTTGTACAGCAAACAGCAGACACATTTTCATGTGTTATATACTAACCCTAACCCTAATATTTTCTGACCAATGAATCTGCTCAAAAAGAGCTTTTGACTGATCAACTGTTTTCTCTTGCAGAATACATCTTTTCATGGTCCTCTGATGCTTTGTACAGCAAAAGCAGACACATTTTCATGTGTTATTAACCCTAACCCTAATATTTCTGACCAATGAATCTGCTCAAAAAGAGCTTTTGACTGATCAACTGTTTTCTCTTGCAGAATACATCTTTTCATGGTCCTCTGATTCTTTGTACAGCAAAAAGCAGACTAATTTTCATATGTTATATACTAACCCTAACCCTAATATTTCTGACCAATGAATCTGCTCAAAAAGAGCTTTTGACTGATCAACTGTTTTCTCTTGCAGAATACATCTTTTCATGGTCCTCTGATGCTTTGTACAGCAAACAGCAGACACATTTTCATGTGTTATATATAACTCTAACCCTAACCCTAATATTTCTGACCAATGAATCTGCTCAAAAAGAGCTTTTGACTGATCAACTGTTTTCTCTTGCAGAATACATCTTTTCATGGTCCTCTGATGCTTTGTACAGCAAACAGCAGACACATTTTCATGTGTTATATACTAACTCTAACCCTAACCCTAATATTTCTGACCAATGAATCTGCTCAAAAAGAGCTTTTGACTGATCAACTGTTTTCTCTTGCAGAATACATCTTTTCATGGTCCTCTGATGCTTTGTACAGCAAACAGCAGACACATTTTCATGTGTCTAACCCTAATATTTCTGACCAATGAATCTGCTCAAAAAGAGCTTTTGACTGATCAACTGTTTTCTCTTGCAGAATACATCTTTTCATGGTCCTCTGATGCTTTGTACAGCAAACAGCAGACACATTTTCATGTGTTATATACTAACTCTAACCCTAACCCTAATATTTCTGACCAATGAATCTGCTCAAAAAGAGCTTTTGACTGATCAACTGTTTTCTCTTGCAGAATACATCTTTTCATGGTCCTCTGATGCTTTGTACAGCAAACAGCAGACACATTTTCATGTGTTATATTCTAACCCTAATATTTCTGGGCAATGAATCTGCTCAAAAAGAGCTTTTGACTGATCAACTGTTTTCTCTTGCAGAATACATCTTTTCATGGTCCTCTGATGCTTTGTACAGCAAACAGCAGACACATTTTCATGTGTTATATACTAACTCTAACCCTAACCCTAATATTTCTGACCAATGAATCTGCTCAAAAAGAGCTTTTGACTGATCAACTGTTTTCTCTTGCAGAATACATCTTTTCATGGTCCTCTGATGCTTTGTACAGCAAACAGCAGACACATTTTCATGTGTTATATACTAACCCTAATATTTCTGACCAATGAATCTGCTCAAAAAGAGCTTTTGACTGATCAACTGTTTTCTCTTGCAGAATACATCTTTTCATGGTCCTCTGATGCTTTGTACAGCAAACAGCAGACACATTTTCATGTGTTCTAACTCTAACCCTAACCCTATATTTCTGACCAATGAATCTGCTCAAAAAGAGCTTTTGACTGATCAACTGTTTTCTCTTGCAGAATACATCTTTTCATGGTCCTCTGATGCTTTGTACAGCAAAAGCAGACACATTTTCATGTGTTATATACTAACCCTAACCCTAACCCTAATATTCTGACCAATGAATCTGCTCAAAAAGAGCTTTTGACTGATCAACTGTTTTCTCTTGCAGAATACATCTTTTCATGGTCCTCTGATGCTTTGTACAGCAAAAAGCAGACACATTTTCATGTGTTATATACTAACCCTAACCCTAATATTTCTGACCAATGAATCTGCTCAAAAAGAGCTTTTGACTGATCAACTGTTTTCTCTTGCAGAATACATCTTTTCATGGTCCTCTGTTGCTTTGTGCAGCAAAAAGCAGATACCTTTTCATCGATTGCTCCGTTCACGGATGTTTTAAACATGGGGGTTTCACGCCCCTCCAAGGTGGGCGATCCAATGCGATGAGATGATTTTAGACGCGAAATCAAGTTTCTTTGTTTCGCTTATAAGCTCATTTGCATTTAGGATCACTTAGGAGTTTGGCGCTGTAAAACTCTTAGAATGACATAAAATAAGTATGGTATAAAACACATTACTATGCTATACACCATCTTTTAAGGAATGAAGAGAGAAACATTTAGATATAAAACATGCCAGGATTATAAGTACATTGACCTGAAGTTTGTACGAGAATGAAAATATAAGCAGGATACAACTAACACACATGCATTCGAGGTTATAGGTGAGGCCGAATAACATGGGGACAAAGATACAATGTGGAGATATAGGTTTATACCCATTTAAACCATTCTTTTGTGATTAAGAAGAAAGAGAGAGACACTTTCAAGACTTGACTGACCATTTGCCCTCATTCCTGTTAACACATCTGGTGGGCATGTTAGGGAAAACCCCCCATCCTCCCTGTTAGAATTCCACGAGTGTGTGTGTTGGAATCTATCCTGATCAAATGATGGATGCTTTAAAAGAGGGCAGTTGGATCAGACGTGCTGGCGCCGGTTAGACCCCTACTGAGAGGTCATGGTGTTTTACGATGCCCCAAATGCTCACCTTTGGCCTGGCCAGATCCTACATTACATTTCTGCCTCTCCTGCAGCAAAGGTAGGTACTATTCTCCCTATTCACCCATCTCTTCCAAAAGAGGTCTGAAATGTATTGAACCTGTTTTAACCTCATGCTCCTCAAACAATCCAGGAGATAAGCATGGTTTTCCTTTCAGCAACAGGATGTGATTATGAGTGACAGCTTCTAGATCCATTGGATCATCAGACAATTTGGTGATTGGTATATCATTCAAGATTGCCTCAGCTTCACACAGAACTGTACAGAAACCTTCGTCATCAAGTTTCTGCTGTTGAAGAACTGCAGTGAGTATTTTCCTCAACATATGAATGAGTCGCTCCCAAGCCCATCAAAACAGGATCCAGCTGGAGGATTGAAACTCCACTTAATGCCCTTCTGACATAAAACTTCTTGAATCTTAGTCTGGTTTAGTGTTGAAAGTGCTTCCCAAGTTCTCTCTCTGCCCCTATGAAATTTGTGCCATTATCTGATAGAAGAGGTTCCACTTCCCCTCTTCTACTGATAAATCGGCGCAGAGCATCGATACAGGCATCTGTGTCGAGGGAGTTGGCCAGCTCAAGGTGAACTGCTCTGCTGGCCAAGCAGGTAAAAATGACACCATATCGTTTAACTGTACCTCTTCCCCTCTATTGGTCGAAATAATCAACAATTGTCTGGCAGAATTCCCTCCTTGGGTAGAACCAGCGGATTGTCTTGCAGAATTCTCTCCTTGGGCAGGTCAGCCATCTTTTGCTCCATCCTCCTTCCATTATACTTTCTACAGAAGCAACACTCTGCTTTGATCTTTCTTACAGCTGAAGTGGCACCTTTGGGAATCTTTGCTGTTGACAGTAGCATATTGTATGTGTTGTATTTTCAACTATAGATTTGCTTGTACCAAGGCATTCTGCTTTTTTGGTGTCAGCAGTATCTGACTTCCTTCTCTTTGCGCATCCTTCTCAACAACATTCCTTTCAACTTAAGAAACCAGGCTACTGCTATGTAGTGTATTTCGGGGAAAACTATGAATTTGATCACAGTAAAATACGGATAATTAATGATGATTAATTATACCTATTTTATACACTTTTATAAGATTCAGCAGACCTAATAATAACAACAAACTAGATTCACTCGTCCACCAAGGGATCCGTAGATCGTATATTAAGTCTAAGAGATATTACTTTCCTGGCCTTGGAAACATAACACTCTTACTGTAGTACAGTACCGCTCCATAAATTATAACGAAATCAAGCAGTTTAAGTGACGTTAATACGTGATAAAGAGACACAGCAACAATTCGATTGTAGATACAAATGCGGGTTTATTAACTATACTAAAAGGGGGAAACAAATACAACTAACTAGATATAAACACGTTAAAACAAACATAACATGAAACATAAAGACAGTAAAGAAAAGTAAGAGATTAACAAACAAAAGGGTTGGCAGTATTACAAACGGATGTTCAGATCTGCATGAACCATCAAAGACAATCTCCTTGTAAAAGGGGTTACGGCTTAAACGCAGCTGTTTAGAAGATAGTTTCTATACTTGCATTGGTTTCCTTTGAGTGTGCTTGGACAAGGTCTTGTGCCCGTGGAAAGTGGTTTTCAGATGTCTTTATGGTTTCGATCCGTCGGGTCCTTCCGTTGAGCCGGATTGGCGGATGAGGTCAGAAACGAACTTTTCCAAAGTGACTGCCGAACAGGAAAAACTGTCTCCGAAGAGAGACAGGTCTCAGAAGATGTTCTTGAAACTCGCGAACACTGAAGAGTGCCGATTGCTCCGTTCCCGGATGTTTTAAGCCTGGGGGTTTCACGCCCCTCCAAGGTGGGCGATCCAATGCGATGAGACGATTTTAGGCGCGAAATCAAAGTTCTTTGTTTCGCCTATTATCCCATTTGCATTTATGATCACTTAGGGGTTTGGCGCTGTAAAACGCTTAGAGGGACACAAAAGGAGTATGGTATAAAACACATTACTGTGCTATACACCATCTTTTAAGGAATGAAGAGAGGAACATTTAGATATAAAACATGCCAGGATTATAAGTACATTGACCTGAAGTTTGTACAAGAATGAAAAGATAAGCAGGATACAACTTAACAAACATGCTTTTGAGGTTATAGGTGAGGCCGAATAACATGGGGACAAAAAATACAATATGGAGATATAGGTTTATACCCATTTAAGCCACTCTTTGTGGTTAAGATAGAAAGGGAGAGACACTTTCAAGACTTGATTTGACCATTTGCCCTCATTCCTGTTAACACATCTGGTGTCCATGTTAGGGAAAACACCCCATCCTCCCTGTTAGGATTCCTTTGAAGTCCAGAGTGTGTGTTTTGGAATCTATCCTGACCAAATGATGGATGTTTTAGAGGAGGGCAGTTAGATCAGACGTGCTGGCGCCGTTTAGACCCCTACTGAGAGGTCATGGTGTTTTACGATCCCAAATGGTAACCTTTGGTCAGGCCAGATCCTACATATTCCCCCCTTCGGCCGACGGGGTTCGCATAGAAGCTTAGTCGGACGATGGTTTGTTTGGATCGCAGTGGTCAAGGTGACAGGTAGGTCTTATTCGTCCTCAGTGCTGCGGTGCACTGGCAGTGGGTCGATCTCAATCAGATTAGGTTCGGGTTCAGCTTGCGTGTCCCTCTTCTCGCGGCTCCGCTTGAATGTCCGGGGAAACACCGCTGTACACTTGTTTACTGACTCCTGCATTCCGTTGACCCTTTTGTAAAGGACAAAGGATAGGCCAAGGGTAAGGGCATATCCTAACGTGGTGGTTAAACACAGTGCGGTGTGTCAGCGGCGGTCCAGGATCGGACCAAAGGGGAGTTGGCAAGAGCAGACATCCGATCAAGAGTCTGTAAGGCCTGGTCGATGGGGGTGATATCGATCAACTGGAGCCCCCCCTCTGCAATCCTCATCTCTAGTTCAGGACCGAGGGTGAAATTGTAGTCCTTGAAAAAGGTTGAGACCTCCAGCTCGGTGTAGTAGTATTATTCGCTGGGTAAATGATAGAGTGCCAAGTCATCAATGTGCAGGATTGCGTCCTTTGGGACTTGAATCCACATGGTTTGATTAAGTAGGCTGATGCGAGTAGCGGTATCATGCTGGTCATAGGTTAGAGTTGCTACCCGGGCTGGAGTGTTGACTAACCAGCGGTCTCCCACAATTTCAGCCTATGTGTAGGTGACTTGGACACGCGGTTTAGCCTCTGCTGGGCAGCGGGTGTCGCTTCTCATGGGGTGCATACCACAGATTCCCTCTGTGTTGTCCCGGAGGAATGGCTTACTTGGGCAAAGGTAATGGATGTCTTTGGTCAGGGTACACATGCGCAGGTTTGGGGCTAGGTACAGCTGGTCATTGCTGTCGTGGTACGCCACCACGTCGGGTGTGTGAATCCTGATTTAGGTGTTACCTTGCCAAAACCCGACATTTACCATGTCCTTGAGTCTGTAAATGTTGTTAGACTCAATAATGGGTAAGTTCAAAAGAAATGCTATCTCGCCCAGTTCTGGGGGTATGTGTAGAGGGATGGCACTACCCAGAGAGTATGCGAGATGGGCTTGAAGGGGGTTGGTTGGTCCTGAGGTGGCAGAGGCCAGCACAGTCTGTACAAGGCTCAGTGGTACCAGGTATGGAGGAATCCTGCCCATGGCGAAACTGTCCACAGACGAGCTCACCTCTCGCAGCATGTGACATCAGCGCTGTGACAAGTTGAGCATGTGCATAATCCTTCTGGATTACAGAAAAGAGCTGCTTCATGGAATTCACAGTCTGGTTAAGGAGGACACTGTGGGTGTTGAGGACCACTACAGTGCCCTTTAGTGACTTGCCTATGGTCTGCAGGGTTTCGCTTTGGGTTGTCAGTTGTGCTCTTAGCTGGGGAATCTCAGTTTGGATTTCCTTCACATGTCGCCTGACAGTGGCGAGGCTCACGGCGTTGACACTGGTGATTCCGAGGTTGAACAGGGTTCCGACTGCGGCGGCGGCCCCAGTAGCGCTCCCAGGAAACGTTTGCTGCGCCGGTTTTGCCCACTCAGGTCGGCTTGAGTGACGGTCACCTTCTGAAGTTGGGTGAGCATGTGGCTGATGTCGGCCTCCGCGTGGTCCAAAGCAGTCTGTGTCCAGCCCATCCAACTTGTGGTGCTACAACGGGGTAGTGTGCTCTGTAGACGTCACGGGAGTTGAGACGGACGTACACCTTTTGAGTGTGTGTCCGGCAGTTGGTGACCAGAAGGCCCGGTTGCTCCCTCAAAACGATGCCCGATGTAGGGCCTGGGGACACGACGTCAGGCTGGGGCAGTCCTCCAGTTAGGCAAAGAATCAAGGTGGAAAGCCCCAGCAGCATCCTGGTGACAAAGAAAAGAAAGCAGTGGATGAGCGGTGGCATTCTTTAGCTGGTCAGCCTTCGTTCGTAGATTTCTCTAATGGTGGGTTCTCTGGCGTTGATTCTGTGAGGAGGGTTAAATTTAGTTAGTGTTGGCCCCCCCTTCTCTTTCTCGCCCAGAAGTTGAGTGTTTTTTAATCTGGTTGCGATGGACCCATTTGAGGATTGGTTCTGTCGGTCCCCGGCTAATCCTTATCCTGTAGGCAACAGGGGAGAGTTTGTCAACAATCTCGTAGGGTCCAGCCCAGTGTGGCAAAAACTTCTTGGATAGCCGATGTGAGGCAGTCTGCAGTGGCCTGGCGAATCTGTAATACCAGACCCTATCCCCCACATCCAGCTCCTCTCGTGATGCTTTCTGATCGTAGTACGCTTTCCGGCCTTCCGCACTCTTCTGGAGTTGCTGTTGAGCGAATGCAAACCCTTTTCTCAGATGTGTGTGCAGCTCCTCGAGGTACTGGTGAGTGGTGTAAGCTGTGTGACCAGGTTGGAGTCTCCAGGCTGGTATAACAGGTGTAACGGCAGAGTCATCTGTCGTCCAGTCATCAGCTCGAAGGGAGGCACACCGGTTGACCGATTCGGGGTTGCTCTAACAGCCATCAGCACAAGGGGGAGTTTCACATCCCAGTCCTTTCGGTTCACTGCCACAAACTTTTTTAACATACCGACCACTGTCCGGTTGGTTCGCTCCACTTGGCCGGATGAAATTGGATGATGACTGATATGGAGTTGGGCTACACCCAATAGTTTCCACATCTCTTGCATAATCTCAGCCGTGAAGTTTGTTCCTCTGTCTGAATTAACCCTCAATGGCAATCCGAACCTGGAGAAAACGTGGTTCATCAAAAGGTATGCTGTGTTTTGGGCTGTGTCGTTGGGTGCTGGAAGGCACTCTACCCACTTGGTAAACTGACATACAACCGTCAAGAAATATTTGTTGCCCCTCGTTGACCTGGGTAAGGGTCCGACCCAATCGATTTGTAAGTCTGACCATGGGAATGTTATTCCTCTGCGTTGCAGTGGGGCTCTGTGATTTGGGTTTGCCGGCTGGAGCTGGCAGAAAACCAGACATCCCCTGACATACTCCGTAGCATCTTGCTGCATGCCGGGCCAGTATGCCACCTGCTTTAGTGTCTCATAGGTGGCTCTGATTCCGTGGTGTCCGGCACACGGTGCGTCGTGGGCATACATTAGCATGACCCCCCTTTGGCACTGGGGAACCACAAGCTTTGGTGTAGAGAGTTCATCAGGGACGTACCAGAGAATGTTGTCTGTCACACGCAACGTGTGTTTCATGTCATGCAGTCGCTTGAGGCCGGGTACATTAGCGAGGTCAGCAGACGTGATGGGGTGGGAGGATGGGTCAGCAAGGTGGTTCAACATAGCTTTTGTTGTGTCGTCAGAGGCTTGGAGTGAAGCTATGTCGTCGTTAGAAATCTGGGGAGCCAGTGAAAGGGATTGTGATGCTGATGAAACAGCGTCAGCGAGACGTCGGCTGCGCGTAACTGCTGCCACAGAAAGGGTGGGTGGGGGGGGTCGGAGGCGACCACGGGTCGCCATAGAGTGCACCTGCTTTCGCAAGGGCATCGGTCTGGTCATTCAAGTCTTTGTCTTGGCCAGGTTGTTTCGAATGCCCTTTTACCTTTTTCCAGTAGACAAGCATTTCATGTTCCCTTGTGATGGCGTTGCATGATTGGAACAGGTGTTGATGCTTGACTGGCTTGTTGTTAGCAGTTCTGAACCCATTCTGTGTCCAGCCAGGGAGATGGCATGTGAAGCTTAGTCTGGCGTAGTTTGAGTCCGTGCAGATAAGGAGTTCTTTAATGCTGTTAACCGAGGCAATCTGGAGGGTGATCAGAATGGCTGCCACTTCCGCCCACTGTGATGACTGTGGTCCCAGGTTGAAGTGTTTGGGTGGACAAGGTTTGTTGTTCACCCACAAGACTCCTGCTCCAGCCTTTAGGGTACCCTGGTGGTTGAATGAGCAACCATCGACGTAGGCCGTTGGCATGCCTAGGCATACATTTTCTTCAAAGTACCTGTGACTGGTGGATTGTTGCAGCTGGGTTTCCATTGTCTCCAACGTTGTAGTTGGTGTGTCATCAGAGCAGCTTTGACATGCGGCAAGTCCATTGCCCAGTGCAGATCTGTGATTTTGAGCATAGCGTGCTTCAATATTGCGTCCCTGGAGGGCCATCAACCACATAGCTATGCGTGCGTTGGTGACGACACCATCTCTGATACGTTGACTATTGAGGAACGTGACAGGCTGGTGGCAGGTTTCTATGATCACCTTTTGTGCTCCAATGTAATTGGAGCATCGCTGAATTGCCCACACAGTGCAGAGCAGGGCTTTTTCACAGTCTGAGTATTTAAGCTCGGGTGGGAGCAGAGTTTTGCTGGCATAAGCGACCACTCTCTTGTCCTGATCGTGTCGTTGGTACAGACCAGCGCTGAGACAGTGGTTAGAGAATCCAGCTTCGAGGTAGAACTCCTTATGAGGATTAGGGTAGGCAAGACATGGAGCTGAGCAAAGATGTCGTTTGAGCTCAGTCACAGCCGTGTCCTGGGCTGGAGTCCACAGAAATGGGCAGCCTTTTTTTAGAAGGGAAGTTAGGGGTCGTGCAATATCGGAGTAATCTTCAATGAACTGTCGTGAGTAATTGCACACGCCTAGGAAACTTCGCAGTTCTGAGATGTTTGCAGGAGTTTTAATGTTCTGTATGGCCTGTATTCGGCTAGACTGGGGTTCAATACCACGTGGTCCTATGAGTAGTCCGACATAGTTCACCTTGGTTTTACCCCATTGTCCCTTATGGAGAGCAATCTTAGCACCTGCTGTGGTTAGTTGGTCCAGGACGTGGTCTATCTCTGTTAGGTGGTCGGCTACAGTCTTACTTTTCATTAGGACGTCATCTACGTAGATGAGATTGCCTCTTACTCTGGCATCCGGGCACGCTTTGTTGAGGAAGATGTTGAATTCGGCTGGTGAGTTGGCATACCCAAAGGGGCACCGTGTGAAGGTGTATTGTCGGTTTCCAAAGGTGAATGCCAGCTTGTGTTGATCTTCCGGGTGCACCGGTATAGTCCAGAATCCTGAGGCCACATCAAGTGTAGAGAAGATGGTAGCCCCCCTTATCCTGGGGATCTCTTGATCCAGCTGAGTCATCGGCCATCGTGACAAGGGTACTTGTTGATTTAGTTTCCTGTAATCAATTGTTGGTCGCCACTTGCCATTTGGTTTGAGGACAGGCCATATGGGTGCTGAATAGGTACTGTTGCAGGGCCGGATGACACCCTTTTCCAGCATAGAGTTGATGATCTCTGTACTGGCTCATGTGAAGCAATGGGGATTTTGTACTGCCTGACGAACGTGGGGGGAGCGTTCGGGTGCGAGGGGAATTCGTACCATATGAAGGTTGGTGAGGCCGCAGTCTAAAGAGTCTTTGGCAAATGACGCTTTGTACTTGTACAAGACCTGTGGAAGTTTTTGGAGGTCTTCTTTGTCCTGTATGGCATCTGCATCCTTCAGGATTTGTTGAACTTGTGCCTCAAATCCCGGATAAGGCTCCTCCAGTGTTGCGTCATCTGTCTTGTTGACAGTTACAGGAGTGGTGACTTCATTATCTTCACAGATGGGTTGGCTACAGACAGTGTACACTGAAATATAGTCTTTGGTCATTTCGGTCCTACACACCCGTTCTTTGGCGATTGGCATTACAGAGGCGAGTGAGATCATCTTGAAAGGTGCTGTGAAAGCTGTGTTATCTAAGCTCCCCTCTGGAATCAGTGGTGGTGGGATGGGGCCTATGACTGGTACGGTGAGTTCAAAGTCATGGAAATCTTGGCTCATTAACCATCCTACACGGTAGCCCTTAGGAAGTTTAATAGGTGTAGCCGTGCAGTTATTGAACAGGATGTACACTGCACGGGATGTAACTTCAGAGGGGTGTGGCTTCTAGGGTGAGGCCAAGCTCCACGCACTCCATTGATGGCTGGAAGTAGGCCAGTGTGTGGTTGAGAGTTTGGCCACACCGCATGTTGAGCCGAACCGCGACCCCTTTGGTGTAGGCCGGTACTGCAGTTTCAAGTTCATTCACCAGGGAACAGGCTTCTGGGATGGTCTGACCTGATGCAAGGTTTGTGTGATTGATGGGGCCCCCAGGGGGTTGTGAGAGCAATGGGGCCCACACCCACATCATTAATAGTGTCTAAGTGGGCTTGGAGGCGGACTAGGACATCTGCCCCCAGGTAGATATCGTGTGGTGAATCCTGAAGAACAAGGAAGTAATGGGTTAAGGACCGGCCATTCCAGTTCAAGTTCAAAGCGCAGACTCCTTTAGCAGTTACCATGGTTGACAGGTGGGAGTCCAATGGGAATCGTGTGCTTTTAGCTACAAAGGGAATGTCCGGTGTGTGTAGAGTGAGTGCTTTAAACAGCGTGGGGCTGATGGCGGAATTGTCTGCCCATAATGCCAAAACAGTGTCTGTTATTGCCATGTCGTTCAGGTAGATTGTTTCCTTGACCAGAGGGCAGAAGCTGTCTGGGTCCTCGGCTGGTTTTAGGGAGCAGAGTGGAGTTCCTGAACTTGGGGCTGACATTGAGTCGGTGTTCTCGCGACCGGCTGGGTTTTGGCCATTGACCTCTGTGACCTGACAATGCACTTTGACTGAGTTGATTGAGGGGAATGGCAGTGGTTCTCGCACTTGAGCCAAGATTTTTAGCTGTTTAAAATCCATCAGCAGCTCGAAGCGATCTAGCAGGTCCTTGCCAATGAGGAGAGGATAAGTGTCCATTGGTGAGATGTATACAGGTGTACCAGACTCATGGGACCGATGGTCAAGTGTATGGGAGGTATTTGTTCCAGTCGGACCTCGGTTTGGCTGTATGACTGTACATTCAACGCGCAGCTCTGCGGCTGGAGAGTCTGGTTCTGTTTCTTAGCTTCTTCCAGAGGCCTGCTCCATGGCCTCTCGGAGTATCCTGTCTGACGCTTAGGTCGAGCACCAGTGTGGTCACGCCGTTCCTGGCTGACAGGAAAATCCCTTGCCTCTCTGTGGACAGGCCTAACATTGTGATGTGGTTGAGAGCCCTCCAGAGTCAGCTCGGGGTATTGCTCAGAGACAGTTAGAATGACAGGATTTTTTATAGTCTTTTCAGAGGGAGTCTTGTTCTTTACATAGGCCTTATGGGCTAGGTCCCGCAGCTGTTGAGTTGTCATGGTGCGGGGGCATGCCGTGACTCCTAAGTGGTGGCTCACGCTAGGATGCAGGTTACGCAGGAAAAGAGTTCTGAAGTTAAAATCCTCCTCCATCTCTGGCTCATTTCTGGCACCAAAATAGGTTCGTCTCAGTCCGTTGTAATAGGCCTGCGGGGTTTCGAGGCGGCCCTGTTTAAGGTCCATGGCAGCAATCAGTCCCTGTTCAGACTCTGGGTCTGAAAACTCCTTTATTAGAGCTTGCTGCAGTTGCTTGTAATCCCCTTTTACCACGTCGGACTGCCGATCTAGGAAACTGCGCACCTCGCGACTGGATGTAATCCTGAGCAAATACAGCCTGTCTTGGGTGGGAACATTTGGCATGGTTTGCAGATGAAAGTTAATATCCTGTAGGTAGGCGTGTATGTCGTGTCCTCCTGCAGGGTTTGGTGTAAACGTGGGGATGTTTCTGGCTAGCTTGTCCAGGTCCTTGGGAGCCATGCTGTGGTTTGTAGGGATTCTCTGTAGACGCTCCCCTCCCTCAGCGGCAGTTAAGGGCTCTTGGATGCTGGCGGGTGATGTTTTGAAACGCAGGCTATCAGCTTCCCCCCTCTCGGAGGGTACTTGGCTGGGAAATCTGGTCCTGCTTGCCGGGGGAAGGTCAGTAGTGTAACCCTCCCCCTTTCGTTCAGCTTGAAATTGGTAGGCGTACTTCAGTTCCCTGTGCACGGTATCAAGTTCAGACTGAAGCTGGTCGTGTTGCTGAGCCAAGTTTTGGGCTTCAGCTCGGGCTGATTGAAAGTGTCTCTCAGAGGCTTTGAATTTTGCATCCCTCTCTTTCAGTTCGGTTTCAGCCCGTTGTAATAGAGTATCTGCTTTCTGGAGCTTGCATTCTAGGTCCTCGCGGGCCTGCTTTTCCAACCGTTCTCGGGCTTCTATGTCTGCACGGAGGTTGGTCAAGGTGTCCTGAAACTTTTCCCTCTCTCCTTTAGCTCGGAGTCGCACTCCTCCTTTACCAGCTTCGTGGTCTCTAGGGTCAGTTGATCTAGGCTTTTCCGGGCGTCTGCCTGGTTCCTGCGAGCCTCATCAGCCTGAAGCTTTAATGCCGTTGTCTCCTGCTCCAGGAGGGTGACTTTCCCGTCGCTCAGCTTCAATTGGGCGATGAGGTTGTGGGCGAGGGTACCAATGGCCTTGGCCAGCTCCTTGTGGGCGTAGCTCTGTGTTGGATCTTGGGCCATCAACTGGTCCAAGTTGTCATCCAGCTGCTCACGGTCCAGGCCCTGTAGATCCTTGGTCGCCTCGGGCAGGAACGCGTCCGTCATTGCGCTCAACCAGGTCTCTAGCTGGTCCCAGTGGGTGACAGGGCTAGGCGATCTGGACATACTGGCACACTGGGGGTGAGAGAGAAAAGCACAAAGGGCCAATGCAAGTCCTTACAAGTTTAGTGAGCTCTATAACTTATATGTTATGTGTTGTGCAGCTAACTGAGTGACCAGTCAGTGGCGTAACTCAAACACCCATTTATCCTAGCGGTGAATTGGCAGGGTGGATAGAAGGTGTGTGAGTGAGTGTGTGGGCCCAGGGAAATTGTTTGAGTAAATGTTTCGATGGGTCCAAACTTAGGGTGTCATATCTAATGACTGGGAAGTTTACCTCATCAACATATACCGAGAATTCCCTGATGGCTCATGCAGATTCAGTCTTCCAGAAAACAAAAAGTAAAACAAAATTAATCAATAAAAAAAAAAATAAAGAGATAGAAAAAGGGCAAGAGAGGGTTTTAATTTGGCTCCACTGGTTTGTGACCCTAGGGTTATGAAGGGGCCTGCAGGTAGGGGGCACTATGGTGTCATATAGCCTAGGGAGGTGTTAAGCTCAAACAACAGGGAAAAACTGAACAGTTCAAAAGCGGGGGAAGGGAGCGTTCCTACTTTTCTTTCTGCCTATAGAAAACTCTGTAGGGCTGTACCTTATTTGCATAGACCTGGCGTGAAGTGAGGGTTTCCAGATGGGTCCCAGTTAAACAGGTCGAACTCTCCAGCCTTTCCGGCCACACAGCGGCAAACAACCCAGACCCCTCGCCCTACGCGCCACTCAGGTGCGACCACTCAAACAGTTAAACTCTCAGCACAACATGGCCGTACCGAGTGGGTGACCGGTTGGTGGGCACAGAGAAAAATTGGGGTTTTACCGGGGTGTCACTCGCAACAGACATAGCCCGTAGGCTTTTCTTCCCGCAAAATGGCACTTCCCGGCGTTATATACCCCAAAATTTGCTGCAGTGCACCAGCCAGCGCTATTGGTCCCCCACTAAACATAGGAGTGCCAGTGGCTGAAAGTCTCCCTGCGTGCCGTCACCTAGAGTCGGGGACAGAGGTATCCGAGCAATCCACCACCAGTGCCAGGCACGCCTAGAGAGCCGGATCCGTTCACCAGGTACCACTGAGGAGAGCCATCACTTCGCTACCCAGGTGCCCTAGGGGAACTGCTACCTATAAGGAAATACGAAAGCTGAACAGGGGTAGAATTACTGGCATAGCTGGAGATACACAGAGATGGGCAAATCAAGACGGTAAATGGGAAAAACTCTTCAAATCAAATTTAATTAAAAAGAAAAACATCATTGTGAATTAATTTAAAATCAAATTATCAAATATTTAATCCATAAATTAAACACTAAATACTTTAATCAAATCAAATGAATGAGGTTTCTAGGTAGGGGCAGTATAGGGAGTGATGAGGAATGAAAAACAAATAAAACCTACAAGGTTGAAAACTGAAAGTTAAAAATAAACTAAAATAAAAACAAGTAACCTGAAACTAATTATTATTATTATAATAATTAATTAAACTGAAAACCAAAATCAAATAAGTAAATAAATGAAAATAAACTGAGAAGTCAAAACAACAAAGATGGAAATGAGAGAAGATAAAGGAAGAGACTGACTGAGAGGACCCACTAGGGGGCGTGGCCTGGCCATGCTAGAAGGAAGTCAGGGAGGAAGGGGTGGAGTTAGGAAAGTGTTAGTCACCTACAACACGCTACCCTGCCCTCTGGTGTTAGGATTGTAACACCATATCCTTCGACTTCAACGTGATTAACGTCTCTTGTTTACACAAAGACTACAATCACTCTACATTGAACATTCCAGCGGCAATTGCTGTTGAAAAGAATTTACATCTAAAATAAACGTCAAACATAAGTCAGCCAATTACTTTCCGCACTGGGTCTACACGACAATTATGTTATAGAATTTGACGTCAGATTGATATAACTTCAAATCAAATCGCCCGCGTTGGGGGCGTCACAGATGGTGACGTTCGATCTCGGCGGATCTAAGTTACGCGTCTGTTCACTACATGCGTGTGCGGCAGGATCTCTTCGCTGCCCAAACACTGAGTTTAAAACCCACAGTAACATACAAAACAACACACAACGGGATTTCATCGCCGTCGTACAATTAACTTGATCAAGATTTTAAAACACTTCCCTTTTAACGGTCGTCATCTATTGTTCAAACTGCAAAACATCCAGTAAAGTACAGTACAAAAACAATATCCTTCCGCCTTGTCTATGAGGAAACAAAAAGCACGCAATAGCTAGCTAGGCTAATGGTTCAACTTCGGGAAGCGGTGTATAGTGGTTGAAAAACATTGGAACACGCAATGCATCAATCTGACTTACACAAAATTCGGCCGTATACACGAAATAGGGAGGAAACTCGCTCCTCTATTTCCTTCGCGCTAATGAGAGGATTAGGGCGGTCAAAGTATCGAGACTCGCTATAAAAGATTTCTTCGTTTTATAGGGTCAAATTTGAAATAGCAGTTAGGTCGACCATCATTAACAGTGACTGGGGTTTCCTGGATTGAAACCCAGAGTATGTTTCGGCGCAGTAACTTCACCATTCAAGCATTCACAGAGCGAGTTTTAAGTTTCACTCAGCGCGCATTACCGTTACACACAAATGCCAACACAAATGAAAGTGATACTGGGCTCTGCTCACAAACAACGTTTAAAACTGCCCGCGCATTCTCCACCAATTATGTAGTGTATTTCGGGGAAAACTATGAATTTGATCACAGTAAAATACGGATAATTAATGATGATTAATTATACCTATTTTATACACTTTTATAAGATTCAGCAGACCTAATAATAACAACAAACTAGATTCACTCGTCCACCAAGGGATCCGTAGATCGTATATTAAGTCTAAGAGATATTACTTTCCTGGCCTTGGAAACATAACACTCTTACTGTAGTACAGTACCGCTCCATAAATTATAACGAAATCAAGCAGTTTAAGTGACGTTAATACGTGATAAAGAGACACAGCAACAATTCGATTGTAGATACAAATGCGGGTTTATTAACTATACTAAAAGGGGGAAACAAATACAACTAACTAGATATAAACACGTTAAAACAAACATAACATGAAACATAAAGACAGTAAAGAAAGTAAGAGATTAACAAACAAAAGGGTTGGCAGTATTACAAACGGATGTTCAGATCTGCATGAACCATCAAAGACAATCTCCTTGTAAAAGGGGTTACGGCTTAAACGTAGCTGTTTAGAAGATAGTTTCTATACTTGCATTGGTTTCCTTTGAGTGTGCTTGGACAAGGTCTTGTGCCCGTGGAAAGTGGTTTTCAGATGTCTTTATGGTTTCGATCCGTCGGGTCCTTCCGTTGAGCCGGATTGGCGGATGAGGTCAGAAACAACTTTTCCGAAGTGACTGCCGAACAGGAAAAACTGTCTCCGAAGAGAGACAGGTCTCAGAAGATGTTCTTGAAACTCGCGAACACTGAAGAGCGCCGATTGCTCCGTTCCCGGATGTTTTAAGCCTGGGGGTTTCACGCCCCTCCAAGGTGGGCGATCCAATGCGATGAGACGATTTTAGGCGCGAAATCAAAGTTCTTTGTTTCGCCTATTATTCCATTTGCATTTATGATCACTTAGGGGTTTGGCGCTGTAAAACTCTTAGAGGGACACAAAAGGAGTATGGTATAAAACACATTACTGTGCTATACACCATCTTTTAAGGAATGAAAAGAGGAACATTAGATAAAACATGCCAGGATTAAGTACATTGACCTGAAGTTTGTACAAGAATGAAAAGATAAGCAGGAAACAACTTAACAAACATGCTTTTGAGGTTATAGGTGAGGCCGAATAACATGGGGACAAAAAATACAATATGGAGATATAGGTTTATACCCATTTATGCCACTCTTTGTGGTTAAGATAGAAAGGGAGAGACACTTTCAAGACTTGATTTGACCATTTGCCCTCATTCCTGTTAACACATCTGGTGTCCATGTTAGGGAAAACACCCCATCCTCCTGTTAGGATTCCTTTGAAGTCCAGAGTGTGTGTGTTGGAATCTATCCTGACCAAATGATGGATGTTTTAGAGGAGGGCAGTTGGATCAGAAGACCCCTACTGAGAGGTCATGGCGATCCCAAATGGTAACCTTTGGTCAGGCTACTTGAAGTTTCCTTCAGAAAAGTAAGCCATCAGGCGAGCCTTGGCACATGCTGGGTCATCAGCCCATACTGCAGTAAGCACAATATTCACTCCTCTTGACCACAGAAACTACCTTCCACCAATAAATCTCTCCTTCCTCTGGATGCAGTCAGCTGGATTCTCTATTCAGCCTCTAATCTGCTTTTAGAGGTGTTACTCTGGCCTTGCCCATTAAATGTCACCATTGCTATTGGTAAGTGACTGTGCCATACCCTGTAAGCTCGCATTGGAGAAATGATGCAGCTGAGCATGTCTATAAAAGCCACAGCTTCCAGCTTAATGCATCTCTTTACTTTGAACTCAGAGAGTACATTCAGCTCGTTCAACCACTGCACCCAATGACATGCAAGGTCATGTTACTGATCCATTTGGTCAGAGGAAAACCTCCTCCCTGACAAAGCTTGGAAAGGTCTTAACCAAACAAACTGCTTCTTCTTCAGACGCCACACTTAAGGCAATCATCTACATAGAAGTTTTCTTTGAGAGATTTAACAACCTCCTCTCGGAGCTCAGACTGATGATCATCTGCTGTTTCTCTCAAAGCAAAAGCAGCACAACTTGGAGAGGAGACAGCACCAAACAGATGGACAGTCATGCGATACACTGACATTTCTTTTGTAAAATCTCTGTTCTGCCACCACAAGAAACGGAGAAAGTCCCAGTCCCTTTTCTGCCACCCTGACCTGATGAAACATCTATCGTATGTCAACCATGACTGCTACCAGCTCCTGCCTAAACCTCAGGAGGACTCCAAGCAACGTATTTGTCAAGTTGGGACCTTGCAAAAGGACTTGATTCAAGGATGTTCCTTTGAATACCGCACCACAATCAAATACCACCTGCAGGTTCCTCTTCCTGGGATGACGTACACCATGGTGAGGAATGTACCACATTTTACCACTGTCACCTTTAATCCGCTGAATGGGCACTTGCTCTGCATATCCTTTGTTGATCATTGTAACAAGGGTCAGCTTGTGGGTTAGGAAGAGGACAAGGTTTGCGAGACTGACACGGGAGTTTGACAAAGTCTGTCTTTGTGTTGCTTCCTCCTTTCATCTGGTCTCCCTTACCGGAATCAGATACAGGTGTTGATTGTTTGCACGTGCTCCACTTACTCACCGCTCGTTTCCCAGCTCTCTCTCCTGCCACATACCTCCCTAAACCACGCCACAATCATATCATTGGCAAATGTTACATATTCCTAATAAAACTGCTCATCTCTTTGGAATCTTCTTTTCAATCTGAGCATCCGTTATTTTGCCACAGAGAAGTTGTTAGGCAGATACACATTTATTTTTTAAATGGCAACTTCAAGGTGTAATGATTGTCCTCAAATGTGGCAGAAATTAGATAACCTAATATCCCCTGTAGACCATTCCTGCTCTTCTGCAGCTTGTCATGGTTGTATTGTTTAGACAACATTTCCTCCAATCTACACACAGAAATCCTGTTAACTACTACAGAACAGTCTTCAGCCTCAAGGCTGCTTGCATGCAAAGAACCATTGATGACCCAACCCAAAGCTGTTCTTATAGCATACGGGCCATTCTCCTGGCTATTTATGACTCCCCAAGGCTCCAACCTTTCAGGTGCGTTGCTTCCAATCAACAAGTCAACATTAACCATCATATGGGGAACTTCAACCTTCACCAGGCAAGACCACTTAGACAAATCTCCTTTAGACACAATGTTGTTGGGACTTACAGGCATCTGTTTATGTGTGAGCATTTGTGGAAGCTGATAAAAGAGGTTACCATCAACAGAAGACACTTCCAAACCTGAAAGTACATAGGCTGGTACCACTTTTTCCTGTCCCATAGTTTGAAATAGAAACTGAGTTCTTCTACCAGAAAGATTAAGTGGCTGCATAAGACTTTCAGTTCAAAAGGTCGCAGAACTGCCAGGATCAAGGAATGCATACGTTTGTATTATCTGATCTCCTTTAATGGCCTTGACTTGAACTGGTAAGATAGAAAGTATACAGCGTTCTTCTCCGGCCCCTGTATGACCACATGTTTCTGTAGATCCTGAGAACTTGCGTGTGTCTGACTTAACTGTATTTCTTTCAATATGAATTCACAGTACATCACAGTAGGATGGTGCTGACTACAAATCTTACGAGTCAACCGCTTGCCACAGTTACAACTCATATGCCCAGCACTAAGGCAACCAAAGCAAAGCTCTTTCTCTTCTAGAAAGTCCATCTTTTCTCGATGCTTCTTCACTTGAAATTGCATACAGTTCTCCAGTACATGATGTTTAGCACAATACACACGTAATGGTATCATTTTAGAATTGGTTGGTAACAATTCTGTCCTTATATGTCTAATGGTTTCCTCAGGTTCCACAGGTGCAACGGTAGTGGCAAAGATGTTTTCTTTAACTCTGGTCTCTTGACGTAACTTTGGATGACTAACAGGCCTTGTACTATCAGGTAAGTCCCTGATATCACCAAACACAGGATCCATTAGAATGCCAACCTGTCTTTCAGTAAATTCAACAAGATTTTTGAATGAAGCACTACATTTAGTAGTTTCCAGAATGTTTTGTGCAACAGTTCTCCACCGCTCTTTAAGCTTGAAAGGCAACTTAGATATAATGGCTCTCAAATTGCTTGGCATGCCTTAGGCCATCAGATGTATTGGGTAACTTAAATGACGCGAAATGGACGGCACCAAATGGACGCTGCGCGCCAGCGCCCCCCAGATTTTTCCCAGGTCGCGCGGCGGTCCCGAAACGAAGGGGAAGTTGCCCGAACGCGATCCGCAGTGTCTCGGTGCGCCACGCCGCCCGGGACCACGTGAAAAATGCCCGAAAAGCGCCCCACGGAAACAAGGTTAGGGGCAATACGAGGCGAAGCAACCAGAGGGCGACTGCACGTACGCCTGTAACCTATTTCGCGCGCGTCGATTAGGTGGCGAGTGGGCAGTCAGAATGAAGCCTAAACGTCCCCTTGCACCCTAGGGCCCGGCTCCGCATCCGGCGTACACGAATCACCTACGCATCCCCCTTGCCACCTATTTTGGGCGGGGCATCCCAATGGACACGCCTCCGTCCACGAAACGCCTATGCATCCCCCTTGCAGCCTAAACGCACCGGAGGCCCACCCGACGCCCCGGACGCCCCCCGAAGCCCCAAAGAACCCGAGACGTGGGGTTCTCGTTGCCGGCCGCCGAATACCGCTCCGTATCGGTGCTTACTGGCCATATTCGAGCAGATAGGCCCCGAGCGGCGGTGCGACGCACGCCCAAACACCCAAGAGCCTTTCGCTTCGAATTTCGAGTCCTAAAAGCGCAATGTGTATCCAAACCTAGTTTTCTCACACCTGCGATTTATTTGAAAGCGGCCCCGACTGGTGCACAGGGCGAGAACCCTGTCGGTGGTCTTGTTTACTTCGGCAATGAGTTATACAGTCTAAACCAACTGCAGAGTGCCTAAGACATGGTCCTTCGTGATGATGTACTTTAAAGCTCATCTTTGTGCTCCAGAAGCATAAAAACGGTGTGTCCATTATTTACCTATTTAGACCCTGTCAAATAAGTTATCTGTGGCATGTACATTCGTAACTTATTTAATGGGCACCTCGTAGGTAAATGATGGACAATGACAATTTGTGTTATTATTAAATGAGTTATTCAGCTCAAACTAACTGTAAAGCACACAAGAGACACTGGGCTTCGTGATGATGTGCTTTACAGCTCTCAGTTGTGCCACATAAGCCTGAACAAGGTGTGTACATTTGCAACTTACTGGTAATGTGTCAAAAGTGTTATGAGTGGGATGATTTTACTTATTTGGCCATCACCTGTTAATTACAGCGTTATAGCACGTTTATTAAGCCTAAAAACGGTGTGTCCATTATACACCTATTTACACCCCATTAAATAGGTTATGAGTGGGATACGTTTTTTTTTACTAATATAAATGTGTTATTATCAAATGAGTTATTCAGCTCAAACCAGCTGTAAAGCACACAATAGACAATGGGCTTCGTGGTGATGTGCTTTACAGCTCTCAGTTGTGCCACATAAGCCTTAACAAGGTGTGTACATTTGCAACTTACTGGTAATGTGTCAAAAGTGTTATGAGTGGGATGATTTGACTGACTTGGCCATCACCTGTTAATTACAGCGTTATAACACGTTTATTAAGCCTAAAAACGCTGTGTCCATTATACACCTATTTACACCCCATCGAATAGGTTATGAGTGGGATACGTTTTTTTACTAAGTATATAAATGTGTTATTATTAAATGAGTTATTCAGCTCAAACCAACTGTAAATCACACAATAGACACTGGGCTTCGTGATGATGTGCTTTACAGCTCTCAGTTGTGCCACATAAGCCTGAACAAGGTGTGTACATTTGCAACTTACTGGAAATGTGTCAAAAATGTTATGACTGGGATGATTTGACTGATTTGGCCATCACCTGTTAATTACAGCGTTATAACACGTTTATTAAGCCTAAAAACGGTGTGTCCATCATTTACCTATGGAAGCCCTGTCAAAAAGCTATTTGTGGCATGTACATTCGTAACTTATTTAATGGGCACCTCGTAGGTAAATGGACAATGCCAATTTGTGTTATTATTCAATGAGTTATTCAGCTCAAACCAACTGTAAAGCACACAGGAGACACTGGGCTTCGTGATGATGTGCTTTACAGCTCTCAGTTGTGCCACATAAGCCTGAACAAGGTGTGTACATTTGCAACTTACTGGAAATGTGTCAAAAATGTTATGACTGGGATGATTTGACTGATTTGGCCATCACCTGTTAATTACAGCGCGTTATAACACGTTAAGCCTAAAACGGTGTGTCCATTATACACCTATTTACCCCATCGAATAGGTTATGAGTGGGATACGTTTTTTTACTAAGTATATAAATGTGTTATTATCAAATGAGTTATTCAGCTCAAACCAACTGTAAATCACACAATAGACACTGGGCTTCGTGGTGATGTGCTTTACAGCTCTCAGTTGTGCCACATAAGCCTTTACAAGGTGTGTACATTTGCAACTTACTGGTAATGTGTCAAAAATGTTATGACTGGGATGATTTGACTGATTTGGCCATCACCTGTTAATTACAGCGTTATAACACGTTTATTAAGCCTAAAAACGGTGTGTCCATCATTTACCTATGGAAGCCCTGTCAAAAAGCTATTTGTGGCATGTACATTCGTAACTTATTTAATGGGCACCTCGTAGGTAAATGATGGACAATGCCAATTTGTGTTATTATTCAATGAGTTATTCAGCTCAAACCAACTGTAAAGCACACAGAGACACTGGGCTTCGTGATGATGTGCTTTACAGCTCTCAGTTGTGCCACATAAGCCTGAACAAGGTGTGTACATTTGCAACTTACTGGAAATGTGTCAAAAATGTTATGACTGGGATGATTTGACTGATTTGGCCATCACCTGTTAATTACAGCGTTATAACACGTTTATTAAGCCTAAAAACGGTGTGTCCATTATACACCTATTTACACCCCATCGAATAGGTTATGAGTGGGATACGTTTTTTTACTAAGTATATAAATGTGTTATTATCAAATGAGTTATTCAGCTCAAACCAACTGTAAAGCACACAGGAGACACTGGGCTTCGTGGTGATGTGCTTTACAGCTCTCAGTTGTGCCCCATAAGCCTAAACAAGGTGTGTACATTTGAAACTTACTGGAAATGTGTCAAAAATGTTATGACTGGGATGATTTGACTGATTTGGCCATCACCTGTTAATTACAGCGTTATAACACGTTTATTAAGCCTAAAAACGGTGTGTCCATCATTTACCTATGGAAGCCCTGTCAAATAAGCTATTTGTGGCATGTACATTCGTAACTTATTTAATGGGCACCTCGTAGGTAAATGATGGACAATGCCAATTTGTGTTATTATTCAATGAGTTATTCAGCTCAAACCAACTGTAAAGCACACAGGAGACACTGGGCTTCGTGGTGATGTGCTTTACAGCTCTCAGTTGTGCCACATAAGCCTTAACAAGGTGTGTACATTTGCAACTTACTGGTAATGTGTCAAAAGTGTTATGACTGGGATGATTTGACTGATTTGGCCATCACCTGTTAATTACAGCGTTTAAACACGTTTATTAAGCCTAAAAAGGTGTGTCCATCATTTACCTATGGAAGCCCTGTCAAAAAGCTATTTGTGGCATGTACATTCGTAACTTATTTATTGGGCACCTCGTAGGTAAATGATGGACAATGCCAATTTGTGTTATTATTCAATGAGTTATTCAGCTCAAACCAACTGTAAAGCACACAGGAGACACTGGGCTTCGATGATGTGCTTTACAGCTCTCAGTTGCGCCACATAAGCCTGAACAAGGTTTGTACATTTGCAACTTACTGGAAATGTGTCAAAAATGTTATGACTGGGATGATTTGACTTATTTGGCCATCACCTGTTAATTACAGCGTTATAACACGTTTATTAAGCCTAAAAACGGTGTGTCCATTATACACCTATTTACACCCCATCGAATAGGTTATGAGTGGGATACGTTGTTTTACTAAGTATATAAATGTGTTATTATTAAATGAGTTATTCAGCTCAAACCAACTGTAAATCACACAATAGACACTGGGCTTCGTGGTGATGTGCTTTACAGCTCTCAGTTGTGCCACATAAGCCTTTACAAGGTGTGTACATTTGCAACTTACTGGTAATGTGTCAAAAATGTTATGACTGGGATGATTTGACTGATTTGGCCATCACCTGTTAATTACAGCGTTATAACACGTTTATTAAGCCTAAAAACGGTGTGTCCATCATTTACCTATGTTGTTGGGACTTACAGGCATCTGTTTATGTGTGAGCATTTGTGGAAGCTGATAAAAGAGGTTACCATCAACAGAAGACACTTCCAAACCTGAAAGTACATAGGCTGGTACCACTTTTTCCTGTCCCATAGTTTGAAATAGAAACTGAGTTCTTCTACCAGAAAGATTAAGTGGCTGCATAAGACTTTCAGTTCAAAAGGTCGCAGAACTGCCAGGATCAAGGAATGCATACGTTTGTATTATCTGATCTCCTTTAATGGCCTTGACTTGAACTGGTAAGATAGAAAGTATACAGCGTTCTTCTCCGGCCCCTGTATGACCACATGTTTCTGTAGATCCTGAGAACTTGCGTGTGTCTGACTTAACTGTATTTCTTTCAATATGAATTCACAGTACATCACAGTAGGATGGTGCTGACTACAAATCTTACGAGTCAACCGCTTGCCACAGTTACAACTCATATGCCCAGCACTAAGGCAACCAAAGCAAAGCTCTTTCTCTTCTAGAAAGTCCATCTTTTCTCGATGCTTCTTCACTTGAAATTGCATACAGTTCTCCAGTACATGATGTTTAGCACAATACACACGTAATGGTATCATTTTAGAATTGGTTGGTAACAATTCTGTCCTTATATGTCTAATGGTTTCCTCAGGTTCCACAGGTGCAACGGTAGTGGCAAAGATGTTTTCTTTAACTCTGGTCTCTTGACGTAACTTTGGATGACTAACAGGCCTTGTACTATCAGGTAAGTCCCTGATATCACCAAACACAGGATCCATTAGAATGCCAACCTGTCTTTCAGTAAATTCAACAAGATTTTTGAATGAAGCACTACATTTAGTAGTTTCCAGAATGTTTTGTGCAACAGTTCTCCACCGCTCTTAAGCTTGAAAGGCAACTTAGATATAATGGCTCTCAAATTGCTTGGCATGCCTTAGGCCATCAGATGTATTGGGTAACTTAAATGACGCGAAATGGACGGCACCAAATGGACGCTGCGCGCCAGCGCCCCCAGATTTTTCCCAGGTCGCGCGGCGGTCCCGAAACGAAGGGGAAGTTGCCCGAACGCGATCCGCAGTGTCTCGGTGCGCCCACGCCGCCCGGGGACCACGTGAAAAATGCCCGAAAAGCGCCCCACGGAAACAAGGTTAGGGGCAATACGAGGCGAAGCAACCAGAGGGCGACTGCACGTACGCCTGTAACCTATTTCGCGCGCGTCGATTAGGTGGCGAGTGGGCAGTCAGAATGAAGCCTAAACGTCCCCTTGCACCCTAGGGCCCGGCTCCGCATCGGCGTACACGAATCACCTACGCATCCCCCTTGCCACCTATTTTGGGCGGGGCATCCCAATGGACGCCTCCGTCCACGAAACGCCTATGCATCCCCCTTGCAGCCTAAACGCACCGGAGGCCCACCCGACGACGCCCCCCAAGCCCCAAAGAACCCGAGACGTGGGGTTCTCGTTGCCGCCGCCGAATACCGCTCCGTATCGGTGCTTACTGGCCATATAGCAGATAGGCCCCGAGCGGCGGTGCGACGCACGCCCAAACACCCAAGAGCCTTTCGCTTCGAATTTCGAGTCCTAAAAGCGCAATGTGTATCCAAACCTAGTTTTCTCACACCTGCGATTTATTTGAAAGCGGCCCCGACTGGTGCACAGGGCGAGAACCCTGTCGGTGGTCTTGTTTACTTCGGCAATGAGTTATACAGTCTAAACCAACTGCAGAGTGCCTAAGAGACATGGTCCTTCGTGATGATGTACTTTAAAGCTCATCTTTGTGCTCCAGAAGCATAAAAACGGTGTGTCCATTATTTACCTATTTAGACCCTGTCAAATAAGTTATCTGTGGCATGTACATTCGTAACTTATTTAATGGGCACCTCGTAGGTAAATGATGGACAATGACAATTTGTGTTATTATTAAATGAGTTATTCAGCTCAAACTAACTGTAAAGCACACAGACACTGGGCTTCGTGATGATGTGCTTTACAGCTCTCAGTTGTGCCACATAAGCCTGAACAAGGTGTGTACATTTGCAACTTACTGGTAATGTGTCAAAAGTGTTATGAGTGGGATGATTTTACTTATTTGGCCATCACCTGTTAATTACAGCGTTATAGCACGTTTATTAAGCCTAAAAACGGTGTGTCCATTATACACCTATTTACACCCCATTAAATAGGTTATGAGTGGGATACGTTTTTTTACTAAGTATATAAATGTGTTATTATCAAATGAGTTATTCAGCTCAAACCAGCTGTAAAGCACACAATAGACAATGGGCTTCGTGGTGATGTGCTTTACAGCTCTCAGTTGTGCCACATAAGCCTTAACAAGGTGTGTACATTTGCAACTTACTGGTAATGTGTCAAAAGTGTTATGAGTGGGATGATTTGACTGACTTGGCCATCACCTGTTAATTACAGCGTTATAACACGTTTATTAAGCCTAAAAACGCTGTGTCCATTATACACCTATTTACACCCCATCGAATAGGTTATGAGTGGGATACGTTTTTTTACTAAGTATATAATGTGTTATTATTAAATGAGTTATTCAGCTCAAACCAACTGTAAATCACACAATAGACACTGGGCTTCGTGATGATGCTTTACAGCTCTCAGTTGTGCCACATAAGCCTGAACAAGGTGTGTACATTTGGAACTTACTGGAAATGTGTCAAAAATGTTATGACTGGGATGATTTGACTGATTTGGCCATCACCTGTTAATTACAGCGTTATAACACGTTTATTAAGCCTAAAAACGGTGTGTCCATCATTTACCTATGGAAGCCCTGTCAAAAAAGCTATTTGTGGCATGTACATTCGTAACTTATTTAATGGGCACCTCGTAGGTAAATGATGGACAATGCCAATTTGTGTTATTATTCAATGAGTTATTCAGCTCAAACCAACTGTAAAGCACACAGGAGACACTGGGCTTCGTGATGATGTGCTTTACAGCTCTCAGTTTGTGCCACATAAGCCTGAACAAGGTGTGTACATTTGCAACTTACTGGAAATGTGTCAAAATGTTATGACTGGGATGATTTGACTGATTTGGCCATCACCTGTTAATTACAGCGCGTTATAACACGTTTATTAAGCCTAAAACGGTGTGTCCATTATACACCTATTTACACCCCATCGAATAGGTTATGAGTGGGATACGTTTTTTTACTAAGTATATAAATGTGTTATTATCAAATGAGTTATCAGCTCAAACCAACTGTAAATCACACAATAGACACTGGGCTTCGTGGTGATGTGTGCTTTACAGCTCTCAGTTTGTGCCACATAAGCCTTTACAAGGTGTGTACATTTGCAACTTACTGGTAATGTGTCAAAAATGTTTATGACTGGGATGATTTGACTGATTTGGCCATCACCTGTTAATTACAGCGTTATAACACGTTTATTAAGCCTAAAAACGGTGTGTCCATCATTTACCTATGGAAGCCCTGTCAAAAAGCTATTTGTGGCATGTACATTCGTAACTTATTTAATGGGCACCTCGTAGGTAAA
Organism: Triplophysa siluroides; assembly: GCA_006030095.1. Taxonomy (NCBI): domain Eukaryota; kingdom Metazoa; phylum Chordata; class Actinopteri; order Cypriniformes; family Nemacheilidae; genus Triplophysa; species Triplophysa siluroides. The sequence continues at coordinate 32,034 of VCII01000641.1, forward strand.
TGATGGACAATGCCAATTTGTGTTATTATTCAAGAGTTATTCAGCTCAAACCAACTGTAAAGCACACAGGAGACACTGGGCTTCGTGATGATGTGCTTTACAGCTCTCAGTTGTGCCACATAAGCCTGAACAAGGTGTGTACATTTGCAACTTACTGGAAATGTGTCAAAAATGTTATGACTGGGATGATTTGACTGATTTGGCCATCACCTGTTAATTACAGCGTTATAACACGTTTATTAAGCCTAAAAACGGTGTGTCCATTATACACCTATTTACACCCCATCGAATAGGTTATGAGTGGGATACGTTTTTTTACTAAGTATATAAATGTGTTATTATCAAATGAGTTATTCAGCTCAAACCAACTGTAAAGCACACAGGAGACACTGGGCTTCGTGGTGATGTGCTTTACAGCTCTCAGTTGTGCCCCATAAGCCTAAACAAGGTGTGTACATTTGAAACTTACTGGAAATGTGTCAAAAATGTTATGACTGGGATGATTTGACTGATTTGGCCATCACCTGTTAATTACAGCGTTATAACACGTTTATTAAGCCTAAAAACGGTGTGTCCATCATTTACCTATGGAAGCCCTGTCAAATAAGCTATTTGTGGCATGTACATTCGTAACTTATTTAATGGGCACCTCGTAGGTAAATGATGGACAATGCCAATTTGTGTTATTATTCAATGAGTTATTCAGCTCAAACCAACTGTAAAGCACACAGGAGACACTGGGCTTCGTGGTGATGGCTTTACAGCTCTCAGTTGTGCCACATAAGCCTTAACAAGGTGTGTACATTTGCAACTTACTGGTAATGTGTCAAAAGTGTTATGACTGGGATGATTTGACTGATTTGGCCATCACCTGTTAATTACAGCGTTATAACACGTTTATTAAGCCTAAAAAAGGTGTGTCCATCATTTACCTATGGAAGCCCTGTCAAAAAAGCTATTTGTGGCATGTACATTCGTAACTTATTTATTGGGCACCTCGTAGGTAAATGATGGACAATGCCAATTTGTGTTATTATTCAATGAGTTATTCAGCTCAAACCAACTGTAAAGCACACAGGAGACACTGGGCTTCGTGATGATGTGCTTTACAGCTCTCAGTTGCGCCACATAAGCCTGAACAAGGTTTGTACATTTGCAACTTACTGGAAATGTGTCAAAAATGTTATGACTGGGATGATTTGACTTATTTGGCCATCACCTGTTAATTACAGCGTTATAACACGTTTATTAAGCCTAAAAACGGTGTGTCCATTATACACCTATTTAACCCCATCGAATAGGTTATGAGTGGGATACGTTGTTTTACTAAGTATATAAATGTGTTATTATTAAATGAGTTATTCAGCTCAAACCAACTGTAAATCACACAATAGACACTGGGCTTCGTGGTGATGTGCTTTACAGCTCTCAGTTGTGCCACATAAGCCTTTACAAGGTGTGTACATTTGCAACTTACTGGTAATGTGTCAAAAATGTTATGACTGGGATGATTTGACTGATTTGGCCATCACCTGTTAATTACAGCGTTATAACACGTTTATTAAGCCTAAAAACGGTGTGTCCATCATTTACCTATGTTGTTGGGACTTACAGGCATCTGTTTATGTGTGAGCATTGTGGAAGCTGATAAAAGAGGTTACCATCAACAGAAGACACTTCCAAACCTGAAAGTACATAGGCTGGTACCACTTTTTCCTGTCCCATAGTTTGAAATAGAAACTGAGTTCTTCTACCAGAAAGATTAAGTGGCTGCATAAGACTTTCAGTTCAAAAGGTCGCAGAACTGCCAGGATCAAGGAATGCATACGTTTGTATTATCTGATCTCCTTTAATGGCCTTGACTTGAACTGGTAAGATAGAAAGTATACAGCGTTCTTCTCCGGCCCCTGTATGACCACATGTTTCTGTAGATCCTGAGAACTTGCGTGTGTCTGACTTAACTGTATTTCTTTCAATATGAATTCACAGTACATCACAGTAGGATGGTGCTGACTACAAATCTTACGAGTCAACCGCTTGCCACAGTTACAACTCATATGCCCAGCACTAAGGCAACCAAAGCAAAGCTCTTTCTCTTCTAGAAAGTCCATCTTTTCTCGATGCTTCTTCACTTGAAATTGCATACAGTTCTCCAGTACATGATGTTTAGCACAATACACACGTAATGGTATCATTTAGAATTGGTTGGTAACAATTCTGTCCTTATATGTCTAATGGTTTCCTCAGGTTCCACAGGTGCAACGGTAGTGGCAAAGATGTTTTCTTTAACTCTGGTCTCTTGACGTAACTTTGGATGACTAACAGGCCTTGTACTATCAGGTAAGTCCCTGATATCACCAAACACAGGATCCATTAGAATGCCAACCTGTCTTTCAGTAAATTCAACAAGATTTTTGAATGAAGCACTACATTTAGTAGTTTCCAGAATGTTTTGTGCAACAGTTCTCCACCGCTCTTTAAGCTTGAAAGGCAACTTAGATATAATGGCTCTCAAATGCTTGGCATGCCTTAGGCCATCAGATGTATTGGGTAACTTAAATGACGCGAAATGGACGGCACCAAATGGACGCTGCGCGCCAGCGCCCCCAGATTTTTCCCAGGTCGCGCGGCGGTCCCGAAACGAAGGGGAAGTTGCCCGAACGCGATCCGCAGTGTCTCGGTGCGCCCACGCCGCCCGGGGACCACGTGAAAAATGCCCGAAAAGCGCCCCACGGAAACAAGGTTAGGGGCAATACGAGGCGAAGCAACCAGAGGGCGACTGCACGTACGCCTGTAACCTATTCGCGCGCGTCGATTAGGTGGCGAGTGGGCAGTCAGAATGAAGCCTAAACGTCCCCTTGCACCCTAGGGCCCGGCTCCGCATCCGGCGTACACGAATCACCTACGCATCCCCCTTGCCACCTATTTTGGGCGGGGCATCCCAATGGACACGCCTCCGTCCACGAACGCCTATGCATCCCCCTTGCAGCCTAAACGCACCGGAGGCCCACCCGACGCCCCGGACGCCCCCCGAAGCCCCAAAGAACCCGAGACGTGGGGTTCTCGTTGCCGGCCGCCGAATACCGCTCCGTATCGGTGCTTACTGGCCATATTCGAGCAGATAGGCCCCGAGCGGCGGTGCGACGCACGCCCAAACACCCAAGAGCCTTTCGCTTCGAATTTCGAGTCCTAAAAGCGCAATGTGTATCCAAACCTAGTTTTCTCACACCTGCGATTTATTTGAAAGCGGCCCCGACTGGTGCACAGGGCGAGAACCCTGTCGGTGGTCTTGTTTACTTCGGCAATGAGTTATACAGTCTAAACCAACTGCAGAGTGCCTAAGAGACATGGTCCTTCGTGATGATGTACTTTAAAGCTCATCTTTGTGCTCCAGAAGCATAAAAACGGTGTGTCCATTATTTACCTATTTAGACCCTGTCAAATAAGTTATCTGTGGCATGTACATTCGTAACTTATTTAATGGGCACCTCGTAGGTAAATGATGGACAATGACAATTTGTGTTATTATTAAATGAGTTATTCAGCTCAAACTAACTGTAAAGCACACAAGAGACACTGGGCTTCGTGATGATGTGCTTTACAGCTCTCAGTTGTGCCACATAAGCCTGAACAAGGTGTGTACATTTGCAACTTACTGGTAATGTGTCAAAAGTGTTATGAGTGGGATGATTTTACTTATTTGGCCATCACCTGTTAATTACAGCGTTATAGCACGTTTATTAAGCCTAAAAACGGTGTGTCCATTATACACCTATTTACACCCCATTAAATAGGTTATGAGTGGGATACGTTTTTTTACTAAGTATATAAATGTGTTATTATCAAATGAGTTATTCAGCTCAAACCAGCTGTAAAGCACACAATAGACAATGGGCTTCGTGGTGATGTGCTTTACAGCTCTCAGTTGTGCCACATAAGCCTTAACAAGGTGTGTACATTTGCAACTTACTGGTAATGTGTCAAAAGTGTTATGAGTGGGATGATTTGACTGATTTGGCCATCACCTGTTAATTACAGCGTTATAAACACGTTTATTAAGCCTAAAAACGCTGTGTCCATTATACACCTATTTACACCCCATCGAATAGGTTATGAGTGGGATACGTTTTTTTACTAAGTATATAAATGTGTTATTATTAAATGAGTTATTCAGCTCAAACCAACTGTAAATCACACAAGACACTGGGCTTCGTGGTGATGTGCTTTACAGCTCTCAGTTGTGCCACATAAGCCTGAACAAGGTGTGTACATTTGCAACTTACTGGAAATGTGTCAAAAATGTTATGACTGGGATGATTTGACTGATTTGGCCATCACCTGTTAATTACAGCGTTATAACACGTTTATTAAGCCTAAAAACGGTGTGTCCATCATTTACCTATGGAAGCCTGTCAAAAAAGCTATTTGTGGCATGTACATTCGTAACTTATTTAATGGGCACCTCGTAGCAATGCCTATATGTGTGGCGTTAGTTTATTAAGCCTAAAAACGGTGTGTCCATCATTTACCTATGGAAGCCCTGTCAAAAAGCTATTTGTGGCATGTACATTCGTAACTTATTTAATGGGCACCTCGTAGGTAAATGATGGACAATGCCAATTTGTGTTATTATTCAATGAGTTATTCAGCTCAAACCAACTGTAAAGCACACAGGAGACACTGGGCTTCGTGATGATGTGCTTTACAGCTCTCAGTTGTGCCACATAAGCCTGAACAAGGTGTGTACATTTGCAACTTACTGGAAATGTGTCAAAAATGTTATGACTGGGATGATTTGACTGATTTGGCCATCACCTGTTAATTACAGCGTTATAACACGTTTATTAAGCCTAAAAACGGTGTGTCCATTATACACCTATTTACACCCCATCGAATAGGTTATGAGTGGGATACGTTTTTTTACTAAGTATATAAATGTGTTATTATTAAATGAGTTATTCAGCTCAAACCAACTGTAAATCACACAATAGACACTGGGCTTCGTGGTGATGTGCTTTACAGCTCTCAGTTGTGCCACATAAGCCTTAACAAGGTGTGTACATTTGCAACTTACTGGAAATGTGTCAAAAATGTTATGACTGGGATGATTTGACTGATTTGGCCATCACCTGTTAATTACAGCGTTATAACACGTTTTATTAAGCCTAAAAACGGTGTGTCCATCATTTACCTACCCTGTCAAAAAATATTTGTGGCATGTACATTCGTTTATTGGGCACTCGTAGGTAATATACAATGCCAATTGTGTTATTATTCAATGAGTTATTCAGCTCAAACCAACTGTAAAGCACACAATAGACACTGGGCTTCGTGATGATGTGCTTTACAGCTCTCAGTTGTGCCACATAAGCCTGAACAAGGTGTGTACATTTGCAACTTACTGGAAATGTGTCAAAAATGTTATGACTGGGATGATTTGACTGATTTGGCCATCACCTGTTAATTACAGCGTTATAACACGTTTATTAAGCCTAAAAACGGTGTGTCCATTATACACCTATTTATTAGGTTATGAGTGGGATACGTTTTTTTACTAAGTATATAAATGTGTTATTATCAAATGAGTTATTCAGCTCAAACCAACTGTAAATCACAATAGACACTGGGCTTCGTGGTGATGTGCTTTACAGCTCTCAGTTGTGCCACATAAGCCTGAACAAGGTGTGTACATTTGCAACTTACTGGAAATGTGTCAAAAATGTTATGACTGGGATGATTTGACTGATTTGGCCATCACCTGTTAATTACAGCGTTATAACACGTTTATTAAGCCTAAAAACGGTGTGTCCATCATTTACCTATGGAACCCTGTCAATAGCTATTTGTGGCATGTACATTCGTAACTTATTTTACTCGTAGTATGATAAATGTTTGTTATTATTCAATGAGTTATTCAGCTCAAACCAACTGTAAAGCACACATACACTGGGCTTCGTGGTGATGTGCTTTACAGCTCTCAGTTGTGCCACATAAGCCTGAACAAGGTGTGTACATTTGCAACTTACTGGAATGTGTCAAAAGTGTTATGACTGGGATGATTTGACTGATTTGGCCATCACCTGTTAATTACAGCGTTATAACACGTTTATTAAGCCTAAAAACGGTGTGTCCATCATTTACCTATGGAACCCTGTCAAAAAAGCTATTTGTGGCATGTACATTCGTAACTTATTTATAGGTAAGATGGACAATGCCAATTTGTGTTATTATTCAATGAGTTATTCAGCTCAAACCAACTGTAAAGCACACAGGAGACACTGGGCTTCGTGATGATGTGCTTTACAGCTCTCAGTTGTGCCACATAAGCCTGAACAAGGTGTGTACATTTGCAACTTACTGGAAATGTGTCAAAAATGTTATGACTGGGATGATTTGACTGATTTGGCCATCACCTGTTAATTACAGCGTTATAACACGTTTATTAAGCCTAAAACGGTGTGTCCATTATACACCTATTTACACCCCATCGAATAGGTTATGAGTGGGATACGTTTTTTTACTAAGTATATAAATGTGTTATTATTAAATGAGTTATTCAGCTCAAACCAACTGTAAATCACACATAGACACTGGGCTTCGTGGTGATGTGCTTTACAGCTCTCAGTTGTGCCACATAAGCCTGAACAAGGTGTGTACATTTGCAACTTACTGGAATGTGTCAAAATGTTATGACTGGGATGATTTGACTGATTTGGCCATCACCTGTTAATTACAGCGTTATAACACGTTTATTAAGCCTAAAAACGGTGTGTCCATCATTTACCTATGGAAGCCCTGTCAAAAGCTATTTGTGGCATGTACATTCGTTTATTTAATGGGCACCTCGTAGGTAAATGATAATGCCAATTTGTGTTATTATTCAAATGAGTTATTCAGCTCAAACCAACTGTAAAGCACAACACTGGGCTTCGTGATGATGTGCTTTACAGCTCTCAGTTGTGCCACATAAGCCTGAACAAGGTGTGTACATTTGCAACTTACTGGAAATGTGTCAAAAATGTTATGAGGGATGATTTGACTGATTTGGCCATCACCTGTTAATTACAGCGTTATAACACGTTTATTAAGCCTAAAAACGGTGTGTCCATTATACACCTATTTACACCCCATCGAATAGGTTATGAGTGGGATACGTTTTTTTACTAAGTATATAAATGTGTTATTATTAAATGAGTTATTCAGCTCAAACCAACTGTAAATCACACAATAGACACTGGGCTTCGTGGTGATGTGCTTTACAGCTCTCAGTTGTGCCACATAAGCCTGACAAGGTGTGTACATTTGCAACTTACTGGTAATGTGTCAAAAATGTTATGACTGGGATGATTTGACTGATTTGGCCATCACCTGTTAATTACAGCGTTATAACACGTTTATTAAGCCTAAAAACGGTGTGTCCATCATTTACCTATGGAAGCCCTGTCAAAAAGCTATTTGTGGCATGTACATTCGTAACTTATTTAATGGGCACCTCGTAGGTAAATGATGGACAATGCCAATTTGTGTTATTATTCAATGAGTTATTCAGCTCAAACCAACTGTAAAGCACACAAGACACTGGGCTTCGTGATGATGTGCTTTACAGCTCTCAGTTGTGCCATAAGCCTGAACAAGGTGTGTACATTTGCAACTTACTGGAAATGTGTCAAAAATGTTATGACTGGGATGATTTGACTGATTTGGCCATCACCTGTTAATTACAGCGTTATAACACGTTTATTAAGCCTAAAAACGGTGTGTCCATTATACACCTATTTACACCCCATCGAATAGGTTATGAGTGGGATACGTTTTTTTACTAAGTATATAAATGTGTTATTATCAAATGAGTTATTCAGCTCAAACCAACTGTAAATCACACAAGACACTGGGCTTCGTGGTGATGTGCTTTACAGCTCTCAGTTGTGCCACAAAGCCTGAACAAGGGTGTGTACATTTGCAACTTACTGGAAATGTGTCAAAAATGTTATGACTGGGATGATTTGACTGATTTGGCCATCACCTGTTAATTACAGCGTTATAACACGTTTATTAAGCCTAAAAACGGTGTGTCCATCATTTACCCCTGTTATTATGGGGTCCCCCCCACGTTTCCTAAAAATTTACCCCCGATGGTTTATTTTTCCCAAATGTGTTATTATCAATGAGTTATTCAGCTCAAACCAACTGTAAAGCACACATAGACACTGGGCTTCGTGGTGATGTGCTTTACAGCTCTCAGTTGTGCCACATAAGCCTTAACAAGGTGTGTACATTTGCAACTTACTGGTGTGTCAAAAGTGTTATGACTGGGATGATTTGACTGATTTGGCCATCACCTGTTAATTACAGCGTTATAACACGTTTATTAAGCCTAAAAACGGTGTGTCCATCATTTACCTATTGTTATATGTAACCGCGGGTTAATTTTGGTGGTACCCGGGTCGCAATGGTTTATTATTAATGAGTTATTCAGCTCAAACCAACTGTAAAGCACACAATAGACACTGGGCTTCGTGGTGATGTGCTTTACAGCTCTCAGTTGTGCCACATAAGCCTTAACAAGGTGTGTACATTTGCAACTTACTGGAAATGTGTCAAAAATGTTATGACTGGGATGATTTGACTGATTTGGCCATCACCTGTTAATTACAGCGTTATAACACGTTTATTAAGCCTAAAAACGGTGTGTCCATCATTTACCTATGGACACCCTGTCACTATTTGTGGCATGTACATTCGTAACTTTTTTACTCGTAGGTAAATGATGGACAATGCCAATTTGTGTTATTATTCAATGAGTTATTCAGCTCAAACCAACTGTAAAGCACACAAGACACTGGGCTTCGTGGTGATGTGCTTTACAGCTCTCAGTTGTGCCACATAAGCCTGAACAAGGTGTGTACATTTGCAACTTACTGGAAATGTGTCAAAAATGTTATGACTGGGATGATTTGACTGATTTGGCCATCACCTGTTAATTACAGCGTTATAACACGTTTATTAAGCCTAAAAACGGTGTGTCCATCATTTACCTATGGAACCCTGTCAATAGCTATTTGGGATGTACATTCGTTTTTTAATTCGTAGGTAAATGATGGACAAATTTGTGTTATTATTCAATGAGTTATTCAGCTCAAACCAACTGTAAAGCACACAAGACACTGGGCTTCGTGGTGATGTGCTTTACAGCTCTCAGTTGTGCCACATAAGCCTGAACAAGGTGTGTACATTTGCAACTTACTGGAATGTGTCAAAATGTTATGACTGGGATGATTTGACTGATTTGGCCATCACCTGTTAATTACAGCGTTATAACACGTTTATTAAGCCTAAAAACGGTGTGTCCATTATACACCTATTTAACCCCATCGAATAGGTTATGAGTGGGATACGTTTTTTTACTAAGTATATAAATGTGTTATTATTAAATGAGTTATTCAGCTCAAACCAACTGTAAATCACACAATAGACACTGGGCTTCGTGGTGATGTGCTTTACAGCTCTCAGTTGTGCCACATAAGCCTGAACAAGGTGTGTACATTTGCAACTTACTGGAAATGTGTCAAAAATGTTATGACTGGGATGATTTGACTGATTTGGCCATCACCTGTTAATTACAGCGTTATAACACGTTTATTAAGCCTAAAAACGGTGTGTCCATTATACACCTATTTACACCCCCCGAATAGGTTATGAGTGGGATACGTTTTTTACTAAGTATATAAATGTGTTATTATTAAATGAGTTATCAGCTCAAACCAACTGTAAATCACACAAGACACTGGGCTTCGTGGTGATGTGCTTTACAGCTCTCAGTTGTGCCACATAAGCCTGAACAAGGTGTGTACATTTGCAACTTACTGGAAATGTGTCAAAAATGTTATGACTGGGATGATTTGACTGATTTGGCCATCACCTGTTAATTACAGCGTTATAACGTTTATTAAGCCTAAAAACGGTGTGTCCATTATACACCTATTTACACCCATCGAATAGGTTATGAGTGGGATACGTTTTTTACTAAGTATATAAATGTGTTATTATTAAATGAGTTTCAGCTCAAACCAACTGTAAATCACACAATAGACACTGGGCTTCGTGGTGATGTGCTTTACAGCTCTCAGTTGTGCCACATAAGCCTGAACAAGGTGTGTACATTTGCAACTTACTGGAATGTGTCAAAAATGTTATGACTGGGATGATTTGACTGATTTGGCCATCACCTGTTAATTACAGCGTTATAACACGTTTATTAAGCCTAAAAACGGTGTGTCCATTATACCTATTTACACCCCATCGAATAGGTTATGAGTGGGATACGTTTTTTTACTAAGTATAAATGTGTTATTATTAAATGAGTTATTCAGCTCAAACCAACTGTAAAACACACAATAGACACTGGGCTTCGTGGTGATGTGCTTTACAGCTCTCAGTTGTGCCACATAAGCCTGAACAAGGTGTGTACATTTGCAACTTACTGGAATGTGTCAAAAATGTTATGACTGGGATGATTTGACTGATTTGGCCATCACCTGTTAATTACAGCGTTATAACACGTTTATTAAGCCTAAAAACGGTGTGTCCATTATACACCTATTTACACCCCATCGAATAGGTTATGAGTGGGATACGTTTTTTTACTAAGTATATAAATGTGTTATTATTAAATGAGTTATTCAGCTCAAACCAACTGTAAATCACACAATAGACACTGGGCTTCGTGGTGATGTGCTTTACAGCTCTCAGTTGTGCCACATAAGCCTAACAAGGTGTGTACATTTGCAACTTACTGGAAATGTGTCAAAAATGTTATGACTGGGATGATTTGACTGATTTGGCCATCACCTGTTAATTACAGCGTTATAACACGTTTATTAAGCCTAAAAACGGTGTGTCCATTATACACCTATTTACACCCCATCGAATAGGTTATGAGTGGGATACGTTTTTTTACTAAGTATATAAATGTGTTATTATTAAATGAGTTATTCAGCTCAAACCAACTGTAAATCACACAATAGACACTGGGCTTCGTGGTGATGTGCTTTACAGCTCTCAGTTGTGCCAATAAGCCTGAACAAGGTGTGTACATTTGCAACTTACTGGAAATGTGTCAAAAATGTTATGACTGGGATGATTTGACTTTTGGCCATCACCTGTTAATTACAGCGTTATAACACGTTTATTAAGCCTAAAAACGGTGTGTCCATCATTTACCTATGGAACCCTGTCACTATTTGTGGCATACATTCGTTTATTTAATGGGCACCTCGTAGGTAAATGATGGACAATGCCAATGTGTTATTATTCAATGAGTTATTCAGCTCAAACCAACTGTAAAGCACACAGGAGACACTGGGCTTCGTGGTGATGTGCTTTACAGCTCTCAGTTGTGCCATAAGCCTTAACAAGGTGTGTACATTGCAACTTACTGGAATGTGTCAAAAATGTTATGACTGGGATGATTTGACTGATTTGGCCATCACCTGTTAATTACAGCGTTATAACACGTTTATTAAGCCTAAAAACGGTGTGTCCATTATACACCTATTTACACCCCATCGAATAGGTTATGAGTGGGATACGTTTTTTTACTAAGTATATAAATGTGTTATTATTAAATGAGTTATTCAGCTCAAACCAACTGTAAATCACACAATAGACACTGGGCTTCGTGGTGATGTGCTTTACAGCTCTCAGTTGTGCCACATAAGCCTGAACAAGGTGTACATTTGCAACTTACTGGAAATGTGTCAAAAATGTTATGATGGGATGATTTGACTGATTTGGCCATCACCTGTTAATTACAGCGTTATAACACGTTTATTAAGCCTAAAAACGGTGTGTCCATTATACACCTATTTACACCCCATCGAATAGGTTATGAGTGGGATACGTTTTTTTACTAAGTATATAAATGTGTTATTATTAAATGAGTTATTCAGCTCAAACCAACTGTAAATCACACAATAGACACTGGGCTTCGTGGTGATGTGCTTTACAGCTCTCAGTTGTGCCACATAAGCCTGAACAAGGTGTGTACATTTGCAACTTACTGGAATGTGTCAAAAATGTTATGAGTGGGATGATTTGACTTATTGGCCATCACCTGTTAATTACAGCGTTATAAACACGTTTATTAAGCCTAAAAACGGTGTGTCCATTATACACCTATTTACACCCCATCGAATAGGTTATGAGTGGGATACGTTTTTTTACTAAGTATATAAATGTGTTATTATTAAATGAGTTATTCAGCTCAAACCAACTGTAAATCACACAATAGACACTGGGCTTCGTGGTGATGTGCTTTACAGCTCTCAGTTGTGCCACATAAGCCTGAACAAGGTGTGTACATTTGCAACTTACTGGAATGTGTCAAAAATGTTATGACTGGGATGATTTGACTGATTTGGCCATCACCTGTTAATTACAGCGTTATAACACGTTTATTAAGCCTAAAAACGGTGTGTCCATTATACACCTATTTACACCCCATCGAATAGGTTATGAGTGGGATACGTTTTTTTACTAAGTATATAAATGTGTTATTATTAAATGAGTTATTCAGCTCAAACCAACTGTAAAGCACATAGACACTGGGCTTCGTGGTGATGTGCTTTACAGCTCTCAGTTGTGCCACATAAGCCTGAACAAGGTGTGTACATTTGCAACTTACTGGAAATGTGTCAAAAATGTTATGACTGGGATGATTTGACTGATTTGGCCATCACCTGTTAATTACAGCGTTATAACACGTTTATTAAGCCTAAAAACGGTGTGTCCATTATACACCTATTTACACCCCATCGAATAGGTTATGAGTGGGATACGTTTTTTTACTAAGTATATAAATGTGTTATTATTAAATGAGTTATTCAGCTCAAACCAACTGTAAACACACATAGACACTGGGCTTCGTGGTGATGTGCTTTACAGCTCTCAGTTGCCACATAAGCCTGAACAAGGTGTGTACATTTGCAACTTACTGGAAATGTGTCAAAAATGTTATGACTGGGATGATTTGACTGATTTGGCCATCACCTGTTAATTACAGCGTTATAACGTTTATTAAGCCTAAAACGGTGTGTCCATCATTTACCTATGGAACCCTGTCAAAAAAGCTATTTGTGGGTACATTCGTTTTTAATTCGTTAAATGATGGACAATGTTTGTGTTATTATTCAATGAGTTATTCAGCTCAAACCAACTGTAAAGCACACAATAGACACTGGGCTTCGTGGTGATGTGCTTTACAGCTCTCAGTTGTGCCACATAAGCCTTAACAAGGTGTGTACATTTGCAACTTACTGGAAATGTGTCAAAAGTGTTATGAGTGGGATGATTTGACTGATTTGGCCATCACCTGTTAATTACAGCGTTATAACACGTTTATTAAGCCTAAAAACGGTGTGTCCATTATACACCTATTTACACCCCATCGAATAGGTTATGAGTGGGATACGTTTTTTTACTAAGTATATAAATGTGTTATTATTAAATGAGTTATTCAGCTCAAACCAACTGTAAATCACACAATAGACACTGGGCTTCGTGGTGATGTGCTTTACAGCTCTCAGTTGTGCCACATAAGCCTTAACAAGGTGTGTACATTTGCAACTTACTGGAATGTGTCAAAATGTTATGAGTGGGATGATTTGACTGATTTGGCCATCACCTGTTAATTACAGCGTTATAACACGTTTATTAAGCCTAAAAACGGTGTGTCCATTATACACCTATTTACACCCCATCGAATAGGTTATGAGTGGGATACGTTTTTTTACTAAGTATATAAATGTGTTATTATTAAATGAGTTATTCAGCTCAAACCAACTGTAAATCACACAATAGACACTGGGCTTCGTGGTGATGTGCTTTACAGCTCTCAGTTGTGCCACATAAGCCTGAACAAGGTGTGTACATTTGCAACTTACTGGAAATGTGTCAAAATGTTATGACTGGGATGATTTGACTGATTTGGCCATCACCTGTTAATTACAGCGTTATAAACACGTTTATTAAGCCTAAAAACGGTGTGTCCATTTACCTATGGACCCTGTCAATAGGTATTTGTGGCATGTACATTCGTAACTTATTTAATGGGCACTCGTAGGTAAATATACAATGGTGTTATTATTCAATGAGTTATTCAGCTCAAACCAACTGTAAAGCACACAATAGACACTGGGCTTCGTGGTGATGTGCTTTACAGCTCTCAGTTGTGCCACATAAGCCTTAACAAGGTGTGTACATTTGCAACTTACTGGAAATGTGTCAAAAATGTTATGACTGGGATGATTTGACTGATTTGGCCATCACCTGTTAATTACAGCGTTATAACACGTTTATTAAGCCTAAAAACGGTGTGTCCATCATTACCTATCCCTGTCAAAAAAGCTATTTGTGGCATGTACATTCGTTTTTAACCTCGTAGTAAATGATGGACAATGCCAATTTGTGTTATTATTCAATGAGTTATTCAGCTCAAACCAACTGTAAAGCACACAGGAGACACTGGGCTTCGTGGTGATGTGCTTTACAGCTCTCAGTTGTGCCACATAAGCCTGAACAAGGTGTACATTTGCAACTTACTGGAAATGTGTCAAAAATGTTATGACTGGGATGATTTGACTTTTGGCCATCACCTGTTAATTACAGCGTTATAACACGTTTATTAAGCCTAAAAACGGTGTGTCCATTATACACCTATTTACACCCCATCGAATAGGTTATGAGTGGGATACGTTTTTTACTAAGTATAAATGTGTTATTATTAAATGAGTTATTCAGCTCAAACCAACTGTAAATCACACAATAGACACTGGGCTTCGTGGTGATGTGCTTTACAGCTCTCAGTTGTGCCACATAAGCCTGAACAAGGTGTGTACATTTGCAACTTACTGGAAATGTGTCAAAAATGTTATGACTGGGATGATTTGACTGATTTGGCCATCACCTGTTAATTACAGCGTTATAACACGTTTATTAAGCCTAAAAACGGTGTGTCCATTATACCTATTAACCCCATATATGACAGTTTTTTTTTAGGTAAATATAATGGTTATTATTAATGAGTTATTCAGCTCAAACCAACTGTAAAGCACACAATAGACACTGGGCTTCGTGGTGATGTGCTTTACAGCTCTCAGTTGTGCCACATAAGCCTGAACAAGGTGTGTACATTTGCAACTTACTGGAATGTGTCAAAAATGTTATGACTGGGATGATTTGACTGATTTGGCCATCACCTGTTAATTACAGCGTTATAACACGTTTATTAAGCCTAAAAACGGTGTGTCCATTATACACCTATTTACACCCCATCGAATAGGTTATGAGTGGGATACGTTTTTTTACTAAGTATATAAATGTGTTATTATTAAATGAGTTATTCAGCTCAAACCAACTGTAAATCACACAATAGACACTGGGCTTCGTGGTGATGTGCTTTACAGCTCTCAGTTGTGCCACATAAGCCTGAACAAGGTGTGTACATTTGCAACTTACTGGAATGTGTCAAAATGTTATACTGGGATGATTTGACTGATTGCCATCACCTGTTAATTACAGCGTTATAACACGTTTATTAAGCCTAAAAACGGTGTGTCCATCATTTACCTATGGAAGCCCTGTCAAAAAAGCTATTTGTGGCATGTACATTCGTAACTTATTTAATGGGCACCTCGTAGGTAATTGATGGACAATGCCAATTTGTGTTTTATTAAATTAGTTATTCAGCTCAAACCAACTGTAAAGCACACAGGAGACACTGGGCTTCGTGATGATGTGCTTTACAGCTCTCAGTTGTGCCAATAAGCCTGAACAAGGGTGTGTACATTTGCAACTTACTGGAAATGTGTCAAAAATGTTATGACTGGGATGATTTGACTGATTTGGCCATCACCTGTTAATTACAGCGTTATAACACGTTATTAAGCCTAAAACGGTGTGTCCATTATAACC
>VCII01000642.1:0-12666 GCA_006030095.1 Triplophysa siluroides
ATCGCTATTTCCTAAAACCTGATGTGATCTGGTACTCGGCGTGCAAGTTTTTCTAAATTATACTTTTAAGAGTGATCGCTAGTTCATTAAAACCTGTATGTATCTGGTACTCGGAGTGCATAAGTTTTCTAAATGACACTTTTAAGAGTGATCGCTAGTTCATTAAAACCTGTATGTATCTGGTACTCGGCGTGCATAAGTTTTCTAAATGACACTTTTAAGAGTGATCGCTAGTTCATTAAACCTGTATGTATCTTGTATTCGTTGTGCATAAGTTTTCTAAATGACACTTTTAAGAGTGATCGCTAGTTCACTAAAACCTGTATGTACCTGGTACTCGGAGTGCATAAGTTTTCTAAATGACACTTTTTAGAGTGATCGCTAGTTCACTAAACCTGTATGTACCTGGTACTCAGTGCATAGTTTTCTAAATGAAACTTTTAGAGTGATCGCTTTAAAAAAACCTGTATGTATCTGGTACTAAAGTTTTCTAAATGATACTTTTAAGAGTGATCGCTAGTGAAACCTGTATGTATCTGGTACTCGGTGTGCATAAGTTTTCTAAATTACACTTTTAAGGGTGATCGCTGGTTAACTAAAACCTGTATGTATCTGGTACTCGCTGTGCATATGTTTTCTAAGTGACGCTTCTATGAGTGATCGCTGGTTAACTGAAACCTGTATGTATCTGGTACTCGGTGTGCATACGTTTTCTTAATGACACTTAAGAGTGATCGCTAGTTCACTAAAACCTGTATGTACCTGGTACTCGGTGTGCATAAGTTTTCTAAATGACACTTTTAAGAGTGATCGCTAGTTCACTAAAACCTGTATGTATCTGGTACTCGGAGTGCATAAGTTTTCTAAATGACACTTTTAAGAGTGATCGCTAGTTCATTAAAACCTGTATGTATCTGGTACTCGGTGTGCATAAGTTTTCTAAATGATACTTTTAAGAGTGATCGCTAGTTAATTAAACCTGTATGTATCTGGTACTCGGTGTGCATAAGTTTTCTAAATGATACTTTTAAGAGTGATCGCTAGTTCATTAAAACCTGTATGTATCTGGTACTCGGAGTGCATAAGTTTTCTAAATGACACTTTTAAGAGTGATCGCTAGTTCATTAAAACCTGTATGTATCTGGTACTCGGAGTGCATAAGTTTTTCTAAATTATACTTTTTAAGAGTGATCGCTAGTTCATTAAAACTGTATGTATCTGGTACTCGGAGTGCATAAGTTTTCTAATGACACTTTTAAGAGTGATCGCTAGTTCATTAAACCTGTATGTATCTGGTACTCGGAGTGCATAAGTTTTCTAAATGATACTTTTAAGAGTGATCGCTAGTTCATTAAAACCTGTATGTATCTGGTACTCGGAGTGCATAAGTTTTCTAAATTATACTTTTAAGAGTGATCGCTAGTTCATTAAAATCTGTATGTATCTGGTACTCGGTGCATAAGTTTTCTAAATGACACTTTTAAGAGTGATCGCTAGTTCATTAAAACCTGTATGTATCTGGTACTCGGAGTGCATAAGTTTTCTAAATGACACTTTTAAGAGTGATCGCTAGTTCATTAAACCTGTATGTATCTGGTACTCGGAGTGCATAAGTTTTCTAAATTATACTTTTAAGAGTGATCGCTGGTTAACTGAAACCTGTATGTATCTGGTACTCGGCGTGCATAAGTTTTCTAAATGACGCTTCTAAGAGTGATCGCTATTTCATTAAACCTTTATGTATCTGGTACTCGGTGCATAAGTTTTCTAATGACACTTTTAAGAGTGATCGCTAGTTCATTAAACCTGTATGTATCTGGTACTCGGAGTGCATAAGTTTTCTAAATTATACTTTTAAGAGTGATCGCTAGTTCATTAAAATCTGTATGTATCTGGTACTCGGAGTGCATAAGTTTTCTAAATGACACTTTTAAGAGTGATCGCTAGTTCACTAAAACCTGTATGTATCTGGTACTCGGAGTGCATAAGTTTTCTAAATGACACTTTTAAGAGTGATCGCTAGTTCATAAAACCTGTATGTATCTGGTACTCGGAGTGCATAAGTTTTCTAATTGACACTTTTAAGAGTGATCGCTAGTTCATTAAAACCTGTATGTATCTGGTACTCGGAGTGCATAAGTTTTCTAATTGACACTTTTAAGTGATCGCTAGTTCATTAAAACCTGTATGTATCTGGTACTCGGAGTGCATAAGTTTTCTAAATTATACTTTTAAGAGTGATCAGTTCATTAAACCTGTATGTATCTGGTACTCGGTGCATAAGTTTTCTAAATGACACTTTTAAGAGTGATCGCTAGTTCATTAAACCTGTATGTACTGGTAAAGTTTTCTAACACTTTTAAGAGTGATCGCTAGTTCACTAAAACCTGTATGTACCTGGTACTCGGAGTGCATAAGTTTTCTAAATGACACTTTTTAGAGTGATCGCTAGTTCACTAAAACCTGTATGTACCTGGTACTCGGAGTGCATAAGTTTTCTAAATTATACTTTTAAGAGTGATCGCTAGTTCACTAAAACCTGTATGGTACTCGGAGTGCATAAGTTTTCTAAATGACGCTTCTAAGAGTGATCGCTATTTCATTAAACCTGTATGTATCTGGTACTCGGTGTGCATAAGTTTTCTAAATGACACTTTTAAGAGTGATCGCTAGTTCATTAAAACCTGTATGTATCTGGTACTCGGAGTGCATAAGTTTTCTAAATTATACTTTTAAGAGTGATCGCTAGTTCATTAAAACCTGTATGTATCTGGTACTCGGTGTGCATAGGTTTTCTAAATTACACTTTTAAGGGTGATCGCTGGTTAACTAAAACCTGTATGTATCTGGTACTCGCTGTGCATATGTTTTCTAAGTGACGCTTCTATGAGTGATCGCTGGTTAACTGAAACCTGTATGTATCTGGTACTCGGTGTGCATACGTTTTCTTAATGACACTTAAGAGTGATCGCTAGTTCACTAAAACCTGTATGTACGTGGTACTCGGTGTGCATAAGTTTTCTAAATGACACTTTTTAGAGTGATCGCTAGTTCACTAAATCCTGTATGTACCTGGTACTCGGAGTGCATAAGTTTTCTAAATGACACTTTTTAGAGTGATCGCTAGTTCACTAAAACCTGTATGTATCTGGTACTCGGAGTGCATAAGTTTTCTAAATTATACTTTTAAGAGTGATCGCTAGTTCATTAAAACCTGTATGTATCTGGTACTCGGAGTGCATAAGTTTTCTAAATTATACTTTTAAGAGTGATCGCTAGTTCATTAAAACCTGTATGTATCTGGTACTCGGCGTGCATAAGTTTTCTAAATGACACTTTTAAGAGTGATCGCTAGTTCATTAAACCTGTATGTATCTTGTATTCGTTGTGCATAAGTTTTCTAAATGACACTTTTAAGAGTGATCGCTAGTTCACTAAAACCTGTATGTACCTGGTACTCGGAGTGCATAAGTTTTCTAAATGACACTTTTTAGAGTGATCGCTAGTTCACTAAAACCTGTATGTACCTGGTACTCGGAGTGCATAAGTTTTCTAAATTATACTTTTAAGAGTGATCGCTAGTTCACTAAAACCTGTATGTACCTGGTACTCGGAGTGCATAAGTTTTCTAAATGACGCTTCTAAGAGTGATCGCTATTTCATTAAACCTGTATGTATCTGGTACTCGGTGTGCATAAGTTTTCTAAATGACACTTTTAAGAGTGATCGCTAGTTCATTAAAACCTGTATGTATCTGGTACTCGGAGTGCATAAGTTTTCTAAATTATACTTTTAAGAGTGATCGCTAGTTCATTAAAATCTGTATGTATCTGGTACTCGGAGTGCATAAGTTTTCTAAATGACACTTTTAAGAGTGATCGCTAGTTCACTAAAACCTGTATGTATCTGGTACTCGGTGTGCATAGGTTTTCTAAATTACACTTTTAAGGGTGATCGCTGGTTAACTAAAACCTGTATGTATCTGGTACTCGCTGTGCATATGTTTTCTAAGTGACGCTTCTATGAGTGATCGCTGGTTAACTGAAACCTGTATGTATCTGGTACTCGGTGCATACGTTTTCTAATGACACTTTTAAGAGTGATCGCTAGTTCACTAAAACCTGTATGTACTGTGTACTCGGGTGCATAAGTTTTCTAAATGACACTTTTTAGAGTGATCGCTAGTTCACTAAAACCTGTATGTATCTGGTACTCGGAGTGCATAAGTTTTCTAAATGACACTTTTAGAGTGATCGCTAGTTCACTAAAACCTGTATGTACCTGGTACTCGGAGTGCATAAGTTTTCTAAATGACACTTTTTAGAGTGATCGCTAGTTCACTAAACCTGTATGTACCTGGTACTCGGAGTGCATAAGTTTTCTAAATTATACTTTTAAGAGTGATCGCTAGTTCACTAAAACCTGTATGTACCTGGTACTCGGAGTGCATAAGTTTTCTAAATGACGCTTCTAAGAGTGATCGCTATTTCATTAAACCTGTATGTATCTGGTACTCGGTGTGCATAAGTTTTCTAAATGACACTTTTAAGAGTGATCGCTAGTTCATTAAAACCTGTATGTATCTGGTACTCGGAGTGCATAAGTTTTCTAAATTATACTTTTAAGAGTGATCGCTAGTTCATTAAAACCTGTATGTATCTGGTACTCGGAGTGCATAAGTTTTCTAAATGACACTTTTAAGAGTGATCGCTAGTTCACTAAACCTGTATGTATCTGGTACTCGGTGTGCATAGGTTTTCTAAATTACACTTTTAAGGTGATCGCTGGTTATAAAACCTGTATGTATCTGGTACTCGCTGTGCATATGTTTTCTAAGTGACGCTTCTATGAGTGATCGCTGGTTAACTGAAACCTGTATGTATCTGGTACTCGGTGTGCATACGTTTTCTTAATGACACTTAAGAGTGATCGCTAGTTCACTAAAACCTGTATGTACGTGGTACTCGGTGTGCATAAGTTTTCTAAATGACACTTTTTAGAGTGATCGCTAGTTCACTAAATCCTGTATGTACCTGGTACTCGGAGTGCATAAGTTTTCTAAATGACACTTTTTAGAGTGATCGCTAGTTCACTAAAACCTGTATGTATCTGGTACTCGGAGTGCATAAGTTTTCTAAATTATACTTTTAAGAGTGATCGCTAGTTCATTAAAACCTGTATGTATCTGGTACTCGGAGTGCATAAGTTTTCTAAATTATACTTTTAAGAGTGATCGCTAGTTCACTAAACCTGTATGTATCTGGTACTCGGAGTGCATAAGTTTTCTAAATGACACTTTTAAGAGTGATCGCTAGTTCACTAAAACCTGTATGTATCTGGTACTCGGAGTGCATAAGTTTTCTAAACTTTAAGAGTGATCGCTGGTTCTGAAACCTGTATGTATCTGGTACTCGGGTGCATAGTTTTCTAATGACAGTGATCGCTTAACTGAAACCTGTATGTATCTGGTACTCGGTGTGCATAGGTTTTCTAAATGACACTTTTAAGAGTGATCGCTAGTTCACTAAAACCTGTATGTACCTGGTACTCAGTGTGCATGAGTTTTCTAAATGATACTTTTAAGAGTGATCGCTGGTTAACTGAAACCTGTATGTATCTGGTACTCGGTGTGCATAGGTTTTCTAAATTACACTTTTAAGAGTGATCGCTAGTTCACTAAAACCTGTATGTACCTGGTACTCAGTGTGCATGAGTTTTCTAAATGATACTTTTAAGACTGATCGCTGGTTAACTGAAACCTGTATGTATCTGGTACTCGGTGTGCATAGGTTTTCTAAATTACACTTTTAAGAGTGATCGCTGGTTGACTTAAACCTGTATGTATCTGGTACTCGGTGTGCATAAGTTTTCTAAATGATACTTTTAAGAGTGATCGCTAGTTAACTAAACCTGTATGTATCTGGTACTCGGCGTGCATAAGTTTTCTAAATGACACTTTTAGAGTGATCGCTAGTTCTAAAACCTGTATGTATCTGGTACTCGGTGTGCATAAGTTTTCTAAATGATACTTTTAAGAGTGATCGCTAGTTCACTAAAACCTGTATGTACCTGGTACTCGGTGCATAAGTTTTCTAAATGACTTTTAAGAGTGATCGCTGGTTAACTGAAACCTGTATGTATCTGGTACTCGGTGTGCATAAGTTTTCTAAATGACACTTTTGAGAGTGATCGCTAGTTCACTAAAACCTGTATGTACCTGGTACTCGGTGTGCATAAGTTTTCTAAATGACGCTTTAAGAGTGTAGTTCAAAACCTGTATGTACCTGGTACTCGTGTGCATAGTTTTCTAAATGACGCTTCTAAGAGTGATCGCTATTTCATTAAACCTGTATGTATCTGGTACTCGGTGTGCATAAGTTTTCTAAATGATACTTTTAAGAGTGATCGCTAGTTCATTAAAACCTGTATGTATCTGGTACTCGGTGTGCATAAGTTTTCTAAATGACACTTTTAAGAGTGATCGCTAGTTCATTAAAACCTGTATGTATCTGGTACTCGGAGTGCATAAGTTTTCTAAATGATACTTTTAAGAGTGATCGCTAGTTACTGAAACCTGTATGTACTGGTACTCGGGTGCATAAGTTTTCTAAATGACGCTTTAAGAGTGATCGCTATTTCATTAAACCTGTATGTATCTGGTACTCGGTGTGCATAAGTTTTCTAAATTATACTTTTAGAGTGATCGCTAGTTCTAAACCTGTATGTATCTGGTACTCGGTGTGCATAAGTTTTCTAAATGATACTTTTAAGAGTGATCGCTAGTTCACTAAAACCTGTATGTACCTGGTACTCGGTGCATAAGTTTTCTAAATGATACTTTTAAGAGTGATCGCTGGTTAACTGAAACCTGTATGTATCTGGTACTCGGTGTGCATAAGTTTTCTAAATGACACTTTTAAGAGTGATCGCTAGTTCACTAAAACCTGTATGTACCTGGTACTCGGTGTGCATAAGTTTTCTAAATGACTTTAAGAGTGATCGCTAGTTCATAAACCTGTATGTACCTGGTACTTGTGCCTAAATGAAGTATTAAACTGTATGTATCTGGTACTCGGTGTGCATGTTTTCTAAAACTTTTAAGAGTGATCGCTAGTTCATTAAAACCTGTATGTATCTGGTACTCGGAGTGCATAAGTTTTCTAAATGACACTTTTAAGAGTGATCGCTAGTTCATTAAAACCTCGGAGTGCATAGTTTTCTAATGACACTTTTAGTGATCGCTCGGGTAGTGCATAAGTTTTCTAAATGACACTTTAAAGTGATCGCTAGTTCACTAAAACCTGTATGTACCTGGTACTCGGAGTGCATAAGTTTTCTAAATGATACTTTAAGAGTGATCGCTAGTCATTAAACCTGTATGTATCTGGTACTCGGAGTGCATAAGTTTTCTAAATGATACTTTTAAGAGTGATCGCTAGTTCATTAAAACCTGTATGTATCTGGTACTCGGAGTGCATAAGTTTTCTAAATGATACTTTTAAGAGTGATCGCTGGTTAACTGAAACCTGTATGTATCTGGTACTCGGGTGCATAAGTTTCTAATGACGCTTTAAGAGTGATCGCTATTTCATTAACCTGTATGTATCTGGTACTCGGGTGCATAAGTTTTCTAAATTATACTTTTAAGAGTGATCGCTGGTTAACTGAAACCTGTATGTATCTGGTACTCGGCGTGCATAAGTTTTCTAAATGACGCTTTAAGAGTGATCGCTGGTTCAAAAACCTGTATGTATCTGGTACTCGGTGTGCATAGGTTTTCTAAATTTTTAAGAGTGATCGCTAGTTCACTAAAACCTGTATGTACCTGGTACTCGGTGTGCATAAGTTTTCTAAATGATACTTTTAAGAGTGATCGCTGGTTAACTGAAACCTGTATGTATCTGGTACTCGGTGGTTTTCTAAATGAGTGATCGCTGGTTCATAAAACCTGTATGTATCTGGTACGTGCATAAGTTTTCTAATGATACTTTTAAGAGTGATCGCTGGTTCACTGAAACCTGTATGTATCTGGTACTCGGTGTGCATAAGTTTTCTAAATGACACTTTTAAGAGTGATCGCTAGTTCATTAAAACCTGTATGTATCTGGTACTCGGAGTGCATAAGTTTTCTAAACTTTTAAGAGTGATCGCTAGTTCATTAAACCTGTATGTATCTGGTACTCGGAGTGCATATTTTCTAAATGACACTTTTAAGAGTGATCGCTAGTTCATTAAACCTGTATGTATCTGGTACTCCATAAGTTTTCTAAATGACACTTTTAAGAGTGATCGCTAGTTCATAAAACCTGTATGTATCTGGTACTCGGAGTGCATAAGTTTTCTAAATGACACTTTTAGAGTGATCGCTAGTTCACTAAAACCTGTATGTACCTGGTACTCGGTGTGCATAAGTTTTCTAGTCGCTAGTTCACTAAAACCTGTATGTACCTGGTACTCGGGTGCATAAGTTTTCTAAACACTTTAAGAGTGATCGCTAGTTCACTAAAACCTGTATGTATGGTACTCGGTGCATAGTTTTCTAAATGACAAGAGTGATCGCTATTTCATTAAACCTGTATGTATCTGGTACTCGGAGTGCATAAGTTTTCTAAATGATACTTTTAAGAGTGATCGCTAGTTCATAAAACCTGTATGTATCTGGTACTCGGAGTGCATAAGTTTTCTAAATGTTTTAAGAGTGATCGCTAGTTCATTAAACCTGTATGTATCTGGTACTCGGAGTGCATAAGTTTTCTAAATGACACTTTTAAGAGTGATCGCTAGTTCATAAAACCTGTATGTATCTGGTACTCGGAGTGCATAAGTTTTCTAAATTACACTTTTAAGAGTGATCGCTGGTTAACTAAAACCTGTATGTATCTGGTACTCGCGTGCATAAGTTTTCTAAGTGACGCTGTGATCGCTGGTTAACTGACCTGTATGTATCTGGTACTCGGAGTGCATAAGTTTTCTAAATTACACTTTTGAGTGATCGCTAGTTCATTAAAACTGTATGTATCTGGTACTCGGAGTGCATAAGTTTTCTAAATACACTTTTAAGAGTGATCGCTAGTTCATTAAAACCTGTATGTATCTGGTACTCGGAGTGCATAAGTTTTCTAAGACACTTTTAAGAGTGATCGCTAGTTCATTAAAACTGTATGTATCTGGTACTCGGAGTGCATAAGTTTTCTAAATTACACTTTAAGAGTGATCGCTAGTTCATTAAACCTGTATGTATCCGTTGTGCATAAGTTTTCTAAATGACGCTTTAAGAGTGATCGCTGTGAAACCTGTATGTACTGGTACTCGGAGTGCATAAGTTTCTAAATGACACTTTAAGAGTGATCGCTAGTTCACTAAAACCTGTATGTACCTGGTACTCGGTGCATAAGTTTTCTAAATGACACTTTTAAGAGTGATCGCTAGTTCACTAAACCTGTATGTATCTGGTACTCGTGTGCATAGTTTTCTAAATGATACTTTTAAGAGTGATCGCTGGTTAACTGAAACCTGTATGTATCTGGTACTCGGTGTGCATAGGTTTTCTAAATTACACTTTTAAGGGTGATCGCTGGTTAACTAAAACCTGTATGTATCTGGTACTCGCTGTGCATATGTTTTCTAAGTGACGCTTCTATGAGTGATCGCTGGTTAACTGAAACCTGTATGTATCTGGTACTCGGTGTGCATACGTTTTCTTAATGACACTTAAGAGTGATCGCTAGTTCACTAAAACCTGTATGTACCTGGTACTCGGTGCATATGTTTTCTAAATGATACTTTAAGAGTGATGGCTAGTTCTTAAAACCCTGTATGTATCTGGTACTCGGAGTGCATAAGTTTTCTAAATGACACTTTTAAGAGTGATCGCTAGTTCATTAAAACCTGTATGTATCTGGTACTCGGTGTGCATAAGTTTTCTAAATGATACTTTTAAGAGTGATCGCTAGTTCTAAACCTGTATGTACTGGTACTCGGTGTGCATATGTTTTCTAAATGATACTTTTAAGAGTGATGGCTAGTTCATTAAAACCTGTATGTATCTGGTACTCGGAGTGCATAAGTTTTCTAAATGACACTTTTAAGAGTGATCGCTAGTTCATTAAAACCTGTATGTATCTGGGTCGGAGTGCATAAGTTTTCTAAATTATACTTTTAAGAGTGATCGCTAGTTCATTAAACCCTGTATGTATCTGGTACTCGGCGTGCATAAGTTTCTAAATGACACTTTAAGAGTGATCGCTATTTCATTAAACCTGTATGTACTGGTACTCGGTGCATAAGTTTTCTAAATGATACTTTTAAGAGTGATCGCTGGTTAACTGAAACCTGTATGTATCTGGTAGGAGTGCATAAGTTTTCTAAATGACACTTTTAAGAGTGATCGCTAGTTTCACTAAACCTGTATGTACCTGGTACTCGGTGTGCATAAGTTTTCTAAATGATACTTTTAAGAGTGATCGCTGGTTGACTAAAACCTGTATGTATCTGGTACTCGGAGTGCATAAGTTTTCTAAATTATACTTTTAAGAGTGATCGCTAGTTCATTAAACCTGTATGTATCTTGTATTCGTTGTGCATAAGTTTTCTAAATGACGCTTCAAGAGTGATCGCTGGTTAACTTAAACCTGTATGTATCTGTACTCGTGTGCATAGGTTTTCTAAATGACACTTTTAAGAGTGATCGCTAGTTCACCTAAACCTGTATGTACCTGGTACTCGTGTGCATAAGTTTTCTAAATGATACTTTTAAGAGTGATCGCTGGTTAACTGAAACCTGTATGTATCTGGTACTCAGTGTGCATGAGTTTTCTAAATGATACTTTTAAGAGTGATCGCTGGTTAACTGAAACCTGTATGTATCTGGTACTCGGTGTGCATAGGTTTTCTAAATTACACTTTTAAGGGTGATCGCTGGTTAACTAAAACCTGTATGTATCTGGTACTCGCTGTGCATATGTTTTCTAAGTGACGCTTCTTGAGATCGCTGGTTAACTGAAACCTGTATGTATCTGGTACTCGGTGTGCATACGTTTTCTTAATGACACTTAAGAGTGATCGCTAGTTCACTAAAACCTGTATGTACCTGGTACTCGGTGTGCATATGTTTTCTAAATGATACTTTTAAGAGTGATGGCTAGTTCATTAAAACCTGTATGTATCTGGTACTCGAGTGCATAAGTTTCTAAATTAACTTTAAGAGTGATCGCTAGTTCATTAAAACCTGTATGTATCTGGTACTCGGTGTGCATAAGTTTTCTAAATGATACTTTTAAGAGTGATCGCTGGTTAACTGAAACCTGTATGTAATCTGGTACTCGGTGTGCATATGTTTTCTAAATGATACTTTTAAGAGTGATGGCTAGTTCATTAAAACCTGTATGTATCTGGTACTCGGAGTGCATAAGTTTTCTAAATGACACTTTTAAGAGTGATCGCTAGTTCATTAAACCTGTATGTATCTGGTACTCGGTGCACTCCGGTTCACTAAACCTGTATGTATCTGGTACTAGAAAGTTTTCTAAATGACACTTTTAAGAGTGATCGCTAGTTCACTAAAACCTGTATGTATCTGGTACTCGTTTGTGCATAAGTTTCTAATGATACTTTTAAAAGTGATCGCTGGTTAACTGAAACCTGTATGTATCTGGTACTCGTGTGCATAAGTTTTCTAAATGACACTTTTGAGAGTGATCGCTAGTTCACTAAAACCTGTATGTACCTAGTACTCAGTGTGCATGAGTTTTCTAAATGACGCTTCTAAGAGTGATCGCTATTTCATTAAACCTGTATGTATCTGGTACTCGGTGTGCATAAGTTTTCTAAATGATACTTTTAAGAGTGATCGCTGGTTGACTAAAACCTGTATGTATCTGGTACTCGCTGTGCATATGTTTTCTAAATTACACTTTTAAGGGTGATCGTGGTTAACTAAAACTGTATGTATCTGGTACTCGGTATATGTTTTCTAAATAAAGAGTGATCGCTGGTTACTGAAACCTTATGCATCTGGTACTCGGTGTGCATAAGTTTTCTAAATGACACTTTTAAGAGTGATCACTAGTTCACTAAAACCTGTATGTACCTGGTACTCGGTGTGCATAAGTTTTCTAAATGATACTTTTAAGAGTGATCGCTGGTTGACTAAAACCTGTATGTACCTGGTACCGGTGCATAAGTTTTCTAATGATACTTTTAAGAGTGATCGCTGGTTGACTTAAAACCTGTATGTTATCTGGTACTCGGTTGCATAAGTTTTCTAATGACGCTTCTAAGAGTGATCGCTAGTTCATAAACCTGTATGTACCTGGTACTCGTGTGCATAAGTTTTCTAAATGACACTTTTAAGAGTGATCGCGGTTAACTGAAACCTGTATTTATCTGGTATAGGTTTTCTAAATTAATTTTAGTGATCGCTGGTTAACTAAACCTGTAGTATCTGGTACTGTGCATGTTTTCTAAGTACGCTTCTATGAGTGATCGCTGGTAACTGAAACCTGTATGTTCTGGTACTCGGTGCATACGTTTTTAATGACACTTAAGAGTGATCGCTAGTTCACTAAAACCTGTATGTACGGTACTCGGTTGTGCATAAGTTTTCTAAATGACACTTTTTAGAGTGATCGCTAGTTCACTCATCCTGGAATGTACCTGGTACTCGGA
>VCII01000643.1:0-13306 GCA_006030095.1 Triplophysa siluroides
AACAGCATTAACATTATTAACGTATTGTCACAGTACCATGGGACTGATGGTATCATATATCATATATTACTATATCATACCTTCCAACCTGTACACATTTTGACCTCAAAGTATCCTCGCTGGGGTGATTTGTCACTCTACACTAAGCAAAACCTGGTGATCCTCCTATGCCATTATCTTATCAAGCAACAGCAAAAGTAGAGTTCGACCAATCATAGCGTTGGATTCATTCCCCCAAATAGCAAACGGGATGATTGACAAAAGGGTAAGGCCTATTACTAAAAGACTGTAAATTCTGTCCTTACTGTTTACCATGGTGTTACTATAGTAAAACGTGTGGTAAACATGTTTTTTGGCAAAGTTTTTGTCAGAGCTCTTTTTATTCAACATTTTGAACATATTTTTCATTTTAACACCAGACATATATATCGGGTCAAAATATCGGTTATCGGTCTACTTGGTCGATTTCGGCCCTGAAAAACGCATATCTGTCAACCCCTATTCAAGATATCTACAGAACGGTTTTGACTAGTCATATTATTACATTGACTTCCACTGGAAAATATGTTCAATATTTATTATATCTACGAACAAGTTTTGACTAGTAGAAACTGTAATTAAAGATATCTATAATTGATTTGTACTAGGCACAATTCCAATTAGAGATATCTCGAATTAAAATGTTCCTTGTGATAATTTAATTAGAGATAAACTACATTGCCAAAAGTATTGGGACAACCCCTTTAATGAACAGGTTTGACTTCTTTAAGCATTTCCATGAGTACAAATCTTATTGTTACAGTATATAATGATATTCTTGGGAATTATGTGCTTCTAACATTTTAAGAAGGACCCTTTTGTTTTCCAACATGACAAGTTTGTTATTTCAAATGTAGATGCACAGCAAGTGGGATCAAATAGAGAGCGATGTTTTTTGGATTAGGTTTATAGAGAGCGTCACTTTTGCTCAAAGTCACAAATTGCTAATATTCTGATAGAGACGCCATGCAAGATCGGCAGTAGGCTATAACTGCAGCAGAGTCGAAAGAAAAAGAAAAACTTCTCCGAGACGTGTGAAAATGTTAATGCCCTCCTTCACTCTCTCTATCTTGGCGAGTTCAGTATGAAAGCGCAGTCGCATAAAGCCTATTTCTTTATTTAAATCATTATGATTATGATTGACAAAAGGGTAAGGCCTATCACTAAAAGACTGCAAATCGACACCAACACAAAATCCAAGAGTGGAGCTCAGATACACTCCCACCGTCTGACTGATTTCTTAAACACACTGTTTAAACTTTCAAATGACACACAGTTTTTGATAGTTGAAAAGGTAATAAATGTAGATACACAAAAAAAACTTCCTTTTCAAGGTAAGGTGTTAATTTACGTGCTGTTCTTTAATGTTTGTTTTCATATCTTTTCATTCATTGTCATGTTGCCTTATTTTCAGTTTCACTTTGTCATTGGTATTTGCATTTTAGCTTTGTGTTTATGCAAATAACTGCACTTGGTGTGTTGCATTCTTTAAGTCAACTATATTAGTCATTTAGTAAGAACTGAACATGAACATTTAGATTCGAGCATATTTTAAGTGAAAAACGATAAATGAAGTAAGTTCATCAGTATTTATATAGACATGTTCTTTTTCCTCCCCAAGCTGCGTGTTATGTGGCCTTGTCCTTACCTCCTTTTGGTAAGCCATAGCTTCATCTTATCATAATCAAAAGTTAAAAGAAAATACAGAATTTATGCATTGGAATAATCTTGATTTTGGATTCAATAGAAGTTCAGTTGACATCTCTACTGTGTCTTTGTCTAAATTTACTTTGTTCTTTTTCTTTAATTTTTCAGTTAAAGGAGGAGTATGTGGCAGTTTGGGTATGTCGTTAATATTTTTCATTCCATTAGGTCTTGTCAGTGTTTCCCGCCACCTCGTTTCCTTGTTAACCTTTCCATTAGTGCTTAATCCCCAGCACCTGTTCCTTGTTAATTATCCTTTGTTTGTTCCCTTTAAAGAGTCCTCATGTTTCATTGTCCTGTGCTCGTTCATTGTACGTTGTACCGGTATGCTGTATGTCTGCTTGTGTGCATTTACCGCTGCTTCCTGTTTTGATTGCCTTGTTCCTGTTTCCTGTGTCTAGTAAGTGTAGTTTAGTGTTTGTTTTTGTGGATTGTGCGCACGGTTTGACGTTAGAAATGTTTCAAAATCTTAAAATGCACAGAGCGATTTTTCAAGTTAATCCACAAATGCGCAGAAAGCGATCCACAAATGCGCAGAAGCGATCCACAAATGCGCAGAAAGCGATCCACAAATGCGCAGAAAGCGATCCACAAATGCGCAGAAAGCGATCCACAAATGCGCAGGAAGCGATCCACAAATGAATGGCATTTAAATAATTTTGAAAATGTCTTATTTGCAAATCTCATTGTTTTTATTTGTCAATTCCATTTATTTTTGTGGACCGTCTAACATATATTTATGGTTCGCTTTTTGTGCATATGTGGATTTAAAAGATGTTTGTGAAACTCTCTATATTTATTTGCGGATCATGGTTTATTTATTCAGAAAATTATAACAATTCTGACCCCATAGAGATGAGCATACAACAGAAGAAAATCTATTTACTGAGTAGTTAAAGATTTACTTTTAAAGTATTCTCAGATTATATATTGCGTATGAAACGTACATATTGCGCGTCCAACGCAGTGATGACGATTAAGCATCATAACTTCATCACTGGGCAATATTAACATACATTTTATTAATATTCTGCCGAAATGAAAAAGATCCATTCATTTTGATTAAGGAGATTCAAGATCGAAGTCAATAAAATGAATGAATGAGGCATTTATATAGCGCTTTATTGTATGTTGCTGTAAACCCAAAACGCAAAATGATTTTAATGACAGTTTATAAGCTTCATAGGATGTATAAATGCTGAAGTCTTACCTTCTGTCATACAAGTTTTTACATTTCTGTGTCTATGTAAACATATGAAAATGTGTGACTACTGGAACCAAACTTTGAGCACATACATAGACAAGTGATCATCACTTAAAATTAATTTATGTTTACAATTGATTTCTCTCTCTCTCTCTCTCTCTCTATATATATATATAATGTTCATCTTTTCTGTGCAAAAATAAAAACATGTATCGAAAAACTTCACCTCAGTATTTTAGTACTGCGACTTGACTTGGAACTTATCAGGACTCGACTTGACTTGCTTACGGTGAACGCTTGACTTGACTTGCTTGATTTGTCTAAACTGTGACTCGAGACTTGATGGTCAAGACTTGAGACTTGCTTGGACTTGACCATATGTGACTTGTCCCCACCTCTGATAAAATGTAAAGGACCTACTTATTGCCAGGTCGATGTTCTGTCTGGATCAACCTTAGCTAACCACGTGTATGCTTACTCGATATCTCTTACTCATTTTCATAATTATTTAATTTTTAATGTTATTGTTGTCTGTCTCTAGCCTATGTGATGGGCTTTTCTGTTTACCCTGTTTACTTGCATTAATTCATAACGTTACTACAGATACTAGCGTGCAGCTAGCAGGCCGCACTCTGCTCCGTCATGACAGGACAAAGGACTCCGGTAAGAGCAGAGGGGAGGGAATCTGTGTTTATGTGCATGACAACTGGGACAGTTATAGACAGTCACTGTTCCCCAGACGTCCAGAACATGTCTGTAAGATGCTGGCCTTTTTTTCTGCCGAGAGAGCTACCTGTTGTGATCGTCACGGCTGTGCATATTCCACCCGACGCCAGTGTAAACACAGCCCTCTCTCTACTGCTGAACACCATAAACGAACAGCAGCGGGCCCACCCCGACGGTGTTCAAATAATTGCAGGGGACTTTAATAAGGCCAACTTGAAGACTGTACTAAGTTCTACCAGCATGTAAAGTGTTCCACAAGGGGGAGAACACTCTGGATCATGTCTACACCATTATTAAGCACGCGTACAGAGTCATACCCCTCCCCCACCTCAGCCAGTCAGACCATCTTTCCCTCCTGCTTTCCCCAGCCTACACCCCCCTCAGACGCAGGCCCAATATCTCATTCATGTTCCTTGTTCTCCCTTCTCTTTTGGCCATTTTATCTAGCGTCTTTGACATTGTAAGTATATGTTTTGACTACATGCACTTTCACAGTATTTAGATTGAAATAAAGCTACATTGTGCAAGTCAGAGTCATCATATCTTAATAAGGGATAATAATAAAAGGGATAGTTCTTGATGAGGAGAAAATGCTGATCTTGCAGTTCAAAAAATTGCTCAGACAAGAAGGTCCAGGTGTCAAAGATTTAACTTTATTTGTTCAAGTCAAACAAAGTGAGATGTTCCCAAAAAGCATCTGAAAATCAGGTAGATTCCCCAACCCCTAATTATACTGAAACTACTCAGAGGCGTTTTCTTTCGAAACCAATCAGGTAGATTCCCGCTATCTCTTATTTTTTTTTATATCCACTGTCCTTGTCCGCCACCCTTATTTCAAAGCAACAATGCTTTTGATTTAATGGTGGAATGTCAACATTGATTCATTTTTTTAAAATAAGCTGCGCTACAAGGTTTTTGGTCTAATAGTGGATGGTCAACTTGACATATTTGGTTCAGGCCTTTAAAACATCACTGGATTTTGCATTACTAAAAATGATTAAAATATTTTTATAAAAACAATTACTGCATGCATAAATATGTTGATTCTATCATTCAAACAATCTTGATTTTAATATGATGTCTGATCTACTAACACAACTATGTTACAAACATTCCTATGAATACTTCTTTATAACCGGGGTGAATAACAGTGCCCAGTGCATGTAAAATATATCTAAATATGTGTTGGCAATATCTAAATGTGTTGTCTGTGTCCAAATCACTCAGAAATTACACAATATTCTTTAAAAATGCAATCTAGTATCCTGCACCTCTGATCTGCTATGTTTATATACATCAGTAATAAAGAAATACTTTTGTAATTCATACAGACGTTTGCTCAGTATCTTATTTATTGTTAATCATATATCTTTTCTCAATTCTGCTTATGTCAACCGCAGCTACATACACCCCAAAGGCTATTGTTGAGAGCCCAGCGTCTTTGGCTTTGTAACCATGTTTTGAATACATTTTCTCAGTATTTAGGTTAGGATCAAATAAAGCTAACTTGTGCACCAAGTCAGAGTCATCAATGTCTTAAGTTTTATCATGTCATATTTTAATCATCACTAAACTGTACCAATTTATCGTTTTAAAAACAGTTAATACTGTCCAGTGTCAGACAAAGTTAGCAACAGTTTTGTCTCAGACGTCATGTCCACGGACTGTTGGCTGAACGTCGATGCATAAGTCACACTTTTTTGGAAACACTTCAACAAGTTTCAAAGTCGTTATCTGATTGGTTTAATTCCACAGAATTTCCGGGAGACCTGCATGTTGCGATTTTAATGGTCTGCCTAGAAACAACACGCAGCCATCTAATTGAAGTAGTATGCTGTTGTGTTTACATCGGTTGGAATAAGAATTCTTATGCATATGCAAGATTCACGGCATAAACTCATTATTTGATGTGTTTTGTTAATTTTAGCCACTGCATGGTATTAATTTATGCATTTGCATTTACATTAATGCATTTGGAAGGAGATTTTATCCAAAATGACTTGCATTGCATTATAGTACGCATTTTTTTTTCTGAGAATGTACAATCCCCGAACCCATGATCTTGGTGTTGCTACGCCATGCTCTAACCACTGAGTTACAGGAAAGCCATTTGGAGTATTCGGGAGATCGTGTGTACAGTAGGGTGCAGAACATACTTACTTTACGAAGGTAGCTGGTCTTTAATGAGTAAAAAAGACTGCTCCTTATAGTGTTGGCCGATATTCTCTATAGTCAGATCGTTCTTCCCGTCAGTCTGTGGAGCACCGATACACTATAGTATCAGGGGCGGGGCAATTTGCGCACTGATTTATGATAAACTGGATTTGTGGACAAAAAACACAAGCTATTATGACTAGAAAATGACCATGTGTGACTGCAATTAGCATTCTACCAGAATGTGAGTTTAGTGCAGCTGGTAACATTGTAAGGACATACGAAGCTGGGTGGCTTTACATTTTCTGAAACTAAATGATAGCAAAACAGAGATTGATTGATTCTATTTGTGCAAATAGAAAATCTAGTTTCTGTTGTGGAAAACCTTTTCTGAACGACACCAAGAGTTGTCTTTAAAAATATTTTATTCCTTGCAAGCAGGATCAAAGTGACAATCTTCGGTCTGCAGAGATGCTGACACACAAAAAAACTGTTTCATTGGTCAGCTGTGGTCTGAATGGCAGGTGGCTAGGTCATATGGTGGATCTACCCGCCCCACTGTCTTCCATAAATGTAATGCATACATCGCCAACAAAAAGATTATACCTTGGTAGGGATGCAACGATTCACCGAGCCGGTTAAATCGATTATAATGTGTGACGATTCAAATCGGTTGAGGTGTGAACTGAATCGCAATACATTTTTGAACAGCATGTTCACTGCAAACCTAAACGTGGACATGCTGATATTTCTTAAATGCAAAAAAATACAAGAAAATCACAGAGTATTGGTTTGTTTATATTAAAGAGACTTTTTCTAATATTATATTGATTTGTTTTAAATTGCAGTTTAGTTTTGTTATTTTAAATAAATAAATATTATACAATATATTTCCTGTAGCTCAGTGGTAAAACAACCACTGGCTAACAACGCCAAGGTCGTGGCTTCGATCCCAGGGGATTGCACATACTTAGAAACAAAATGTATAGGATAATGCAATGTAAGTCGCTTTGGATAAAAGCGTCTGCCAAATGCATAAATGTAAATGTAGTTGATGTGTGTGCAGCAATATCATATTTTTTTGCTTAACAAATATTCTCAGTACCTGACTTCATGTGCACAGTATCGGCAAAGTTTTCAACCCAGACTTTCTCTCTCTCTGAATGCTGTACCGGCATTTACCGCCGCTTCCTGTTTTGATTGCCTTGTTCCTGTTTCCCGTGTCTCGTAAGTGTAGTTTAGTGTTTGTTTTTGTGGATTGTGCGCACGGTTTGACGTTAGAAATGTTTCCAAATTTTAAAATCCACAAATGCACAGAAAGCGATCCACAAATGTGCAGGAAGCGATCCACAAATAAATGGCATTTAAATAATTTTGTAAATGTCTTATTTGCAAATCTCATTGTATTTATTTGTGAATTCCATTTTTTTGTGGACCGTCTAACATATTTTATGGTTCGCTTTTTGTGCATATGTGGATTTAAAAGATGTTTGTGAAACTCTCTTTATTTATTTGCGGATCATAGTTTATTTATTCAGAAAATTGAAACAATTCTGACCCCATAGAGATGAGCGTACAACAGAAGAAAATCTATTTACTGAGTAGTTAAAAAATCTAACCTTCAAGCCATTCTGCACACTGGTCCCTGCAAAGACGGCGGCTAGAAAAGCGGTTTCACACAACTCTTCATCCATCCCATTCGTGGCGAAGTTGACCCCTATATAGATACAGTAAGTGAAGTTGATATTAAACACCAAGCATTAGCAATACTTAATTAAAAATTATTTTAACTATAACTTTAACTTTATAACTTTAAAATAATTGTGCTTTAAAATAATGAAACCAGTACAAATAGAAAACAAATATTCTCAGATTACATATCACGTATGAAACGTACATATTGCTTGCCAACGCAGTGATGACGATTAAGCATCATAACTTCATCACTGGGCAATATTAACATACATTTTATTAATATTCTGCCGAAATGAAAAAGATCCATTCATTTTGATTAAGGAGATTCAAGATCGAAGTCAATAAAATGAATGAATGAGGCATTTATATAGCGCTTTATTGTGTGTTGCTGTACACCCAAAGCGCAAAATGATTTTTATGATTTTAATGACAGTTTATAAGCTTCATAGGATGTATAAATGCTGAAGTCTTACCTTCTGTCAGATACAAGTATTTACATTTCTGTGTCTATGTAAACATATGAAAATGTGTGACTACTGGAAC
This sequence comes from Triplophysa siluroides, assembly GCA_006030095.1. NCBI lineage: Eukaryota > Metazoa > Chordata > Actinopteri > Cypriniformes > Nemacheilidae > Triplophysa > Triplophysa siluroides. Next base: position 8,066 of record VCII01000643.1, read on the forward strand.
CAAACTTTGAGCACATACATAGACAAGTGATCATCACTTAAAATTAATTTATGTTTACAATTGATTTCTCTCTCTCTCTCTCTCTCTCTCTATATATATATATATAATGTTCATCTTTTCTGTGCAAAAATAAAAACATGTATTGAAAAACTTCACCTCAGTATTTTAGTACTGCGACTTGACTTGGAACTTATCAGGACTCGACTTGACTTGCTTACGGTGAACGCTTGACTTGACTTGCTTGATTTGTCTAAACTGTGACTCGAGACTTGATGGTCAAGACTGAGACTTGCTTGGACTTGACCATATGTGACTTGTCCCCACCTCTGATAAAATGTAAAGGACCTACTTATTGCCAGGTCGATGTTCTGTCTGGATCAACCTTAGCTAACCACGTGTATGCTTACTCTATCTCTTACTCATTTTCATAATTATTAATTTTTATGTTATTGTTGTCTGTCTCTAGCCTATGTGATGGGCTTTTCTGTTTACCCTGTTTACTTGCATTAATTCATAACGTTACTACAGATACTAGCGTGCAGCAGCCGCACTCTGCTCCGTCATGACAGGACAAAGGACTCCGGTAAGAGCAGAGGGGAGGGAATCTGTGTTTATTGCATGACAACTGGGACAGTTATACAGTCACTGTTCCCCAGACGTCCAGAACATGTCTGTAAGATGCCGGCCTTTTTTTCTGCCGAGAGAGCTACCTGTTGTGATCGTCACGGCTGTGCATATTCCACCCGACGCCAGTGTAAACACAGCCCTCTCTCTACTGCTGAACACCATAAACGAACAGCAGCGGGCCCACCCGACGGTGTTCAAATAATTGCAGGGGACTTTAATAAGGCCAACTTGAAGACTGTACTAAGTTCTACCAGCATGTAAAGTGTTCCACAAGGGGGAGAACACTCTGGATCATGTCTACACCATTATTAAGCACGCGTACAGAGTCATACCCCTCCCCCACCTCAGCCAGTCAGACCATCTTTCCCTCCTGCTTTCCCCAGCCTACACCCCCCTCAGACGCAGGCCCAATATCTCATTCATGTTCCTTGTTCTCCCTTCTCTTTTGGCCATTTTATCTAGCGTCTTTGACATTGTAAGTATATGTTTTGACTACATGCACTTTCACAGTATTTAGATTGAAATAAAGCTACATTGTGCAGCAAGTCAGAGTCATCAATATCTTAATAAGGGATAATAATAAAAGGGATAGTTCTTGATGAGGAGAAAAATGCTGATCTTGCAGTTCAAAAAATTGCTCAGACAAAGGTCCAGTCAAAGATTTAACTTTATTTGTTCAAGTCAAACAAAGTGACCCAAAAAGCATCTGAAAATCGGGTGTTTTCCAACCCCTAATTATACTGAAACTACTCAGAGGCGTTTTCTTTCGAAACCAATCAGGTAGATTCCCTATCTCTTTTTTTTTTAATCCCACTGTCCTTGTCCGCCACCCTTATTTCAAAGCAACAATGCTTTTGATTTAATGGTGGATCAACATTGATCATTTTTTTAAAATAAGCTGCGCTACAAAGTTTTTGGTCTAATAGTGGATGGTCAACTTGACATATTTGGGTTCAGGCCTTTAAAACATCACTGGATTTTGCATTACTAAAAATGATTAAAATATTTTATAAAAAACAATTACTGCATGCATAAATATGTTGATTCTATCATTCAAACAATCTTGATTTTAATATGATGTCTGATCTACTAACACAACTATGTTACAAACATTCCTATGAATACTTCTTCTATAACCGGGGTGAATAACAGTGCCCAGTGCATGTAAAATATATCTAAATATGTGTTGGCAATATCTAAATGTGTTGTCTGTGTCCAAATCACTCAGAAATTACACAATATTCTTTAAAAATGCAATCTAGTATCCTGCACCTCTGATCTGCTATGTTTATATACATCAGTAATAAAGAAATACTTTTGTATTCATACAGACGTTTGCTCAGTATCTTATTTATTGTTAATCATATATCTTTTCTCAATTCTGCTTATGTCAACCGCAGCTACATACACCCCAAAGGCTATTGTTGAGAGCCCAGCGTCTTTGGCTTTGTAAGTACATGTTTTGAATACATTTTCTCAGTATTTAGGTTAGGATCAAATAAAGCTAACTTGTGCACCAAGTCAGAGTCATCAATGTCTTAAGTTTTATCATGTCATATTTTAATCATCACTAAACTGTACCAATTTATCGTTTTAAAAACAGTTAATACTGTCCAGTGTCAGACAAAGTTAGCAACAGTTTTGTCTCAGACGTCATGTCCACGGACTGTTGGCTGAACGTCGATGCATAAGTCACACTTTTTTGGAAACACTTCAACAAGTTTCAAAGTCGTTATCTGATTGGTTTAATTCCACAGAATTTCCGGGAGACCTGCATGTTGCGATTTTAATGGTCTGCCTAGAAACAACACGCAGCCATCTAATTGAAGTAGTATGCTGTTGTGTTTACATCGGTTGGAATAAGAATTCTTATGCATATGCAAGATTCACGGCATAAACTCATTATTTGATGTGTTTTGTTAATTTTGCTAGCACTGCATGGTATTAATTTATGCATTTGCATTTACATTAACGCATTTGGAAGGAGATTTTATCCAAAATGACTTGCATTGCATTATAGTACGCATTTTTTTTTCTGAGAATGTACAATCCCCGAACCCATGATCTTGGTGTTGCTACGCCATGCTCTAACCACTGAGTTACAGGAAAGCCATTTGGAGTATTCGGGAGATCGTGTGTACAGTAGGGCAGAACATACTTACTTTACGAAGGTAGCTGGTCTTTAATGAGTAAAAAAAGACTGCTCCTTATAGTGTTGGCCGATATTCTCTATAGTCAGATCGTTCTTCCGTCAGTCTGTGGAGCACCGATACACTATAGTATCAAGGGGCGGGGCAATTTGCGCACTGATTTATGATAAACTGGATTTGTGGACAAAAAACAAAGCTATTATGACTAGAAAATGACCATGTGTGACTGCAATTAGCATTCTACCAGAATGTGAGTTTAGTGCAGCTGGTAACATTGTAAGGACATACGAAGCTGGGTGGCTTTACATTTTCTGAAACTAAATGATAGCAAAACAGAGATTGATTGATTCTATTTGTGCAAATAGAAAATCTAGTTTCTGTTGTGGAAAACCTTTTCTGAACGACACCAAGAGTTGTCTTTAAAAATATTTTATTCCTTGCAAGCAGGATCAAAGTGACAATCTTCGGTCTGCAGAGATGCTGACACACAAAAAAACTGTTTCATTGGTCAGCTGTGGTCTGAATGGCAGGTGGCTAGGTCGTATGGTGGATCTACCCGCCCCACTGTCTTCCATAAATGTAATGCATACATCGCCAACAAAAATTATACCTTGGTAGGGATGCAACGATTCACCGAGCCGGTTAAATCGATTATAATGTGTGACGATTCAAATCGGTTGAGGTGTGAACTGAATCGCAATACATTTTTTGAACAGCATGTTCACTGCAAACCTAAACGTGGACATGCTGATATTTCTTAAATGCAAAAAAATACAAGAAAATCACAGAGTATTGGTTTGTTTTATTAAAGAGACTTTTTCTAATATTATATTGATTTGTTTTAAATTGCAGTTTAGTTTTGTTATTTTAAATAAATAAATATTATACAATATATTTCCTGTAGCTCAGTGGTAAAACAACCACTGGCTAACAACGCCAAGGTCGTGGCTTCGATCCCAGGGGATTGCACATACTTAGAAACAAAATGTATAGGATAATGCAATGTAAGTCGCTTTGGATAAAAGCGTCTGCCAAATGCATAAATGTAAATGTAGTTGATGTGTGTGCAGCAATATCATATTTTTTTGCTTAACAAATATTCTCAGTACCTGACTTCATGTGCACAGTATCGGCAAAGTTTTCAACCCAGACTTTCTCTCTCTCTGAATGCTGTACCGGCATTTACCGCCGCTTCCTGTTTTGATTGCCTTGTTCCTGTTTCCCGTGTCTCGTAAGTGTAGTTTAGTGTTTGTTTTTGTGGATTGTGCGCACGGTTTGACGTTAGAAATGTTTCCAAATTTTAAAATCCACAAATGCACAGAAAGCGATCCACAAGCAGGAAGCGATCCACAAATAAATGGCATTTAAATAATTTTGTAAATGTCTTATTTGCAAATCTCATTGTATTTATTTGTGAATTCCATTTATTTTTGTGGAACGTCTAACATATATTTATGGTTCGCTTTTTGTGCATATGTGGATTTAAAAGATGTTTGTGAAACTCTCTTTATTTATTTGCGGATCATAGTTTATTTATTCAGAAAATTGAAACAATTCTGACCCCATAGAGATGAGCGTACAACAGAAGAAAATCTATTTACTGAGTAGTTAAAAAATCTAACCTTCAAGCCATTCTGCACACTGGTCCCTGCAAAGACGGCGGCTAGAAAAGCGGTTTCACACAACTCTTCATCCATCCATTCGTGGCGAAGTTGACCCCTATATATAGATACAGTAAGTGAAGTTGATATTAAACACCAAGCATTAGCAATACTTAATTAAAAATTATTTTAACTTTTTAACTTTAAACTTTAAAATAATTGTGCTTTAAAATAATGAAACCAGTACAAATAGAAAACAAATATTCTCAGATTACATATCACGTATGAAACGTACATATTGCTTGCCAACGCAGTGATGACGATTAAGCATCATAACTTCATCACTGGGCAATATTAACATACATTTTATTAATATTCTGCCGAAATGAAAAAGATCCATTCATTTTGATTAAGGAGATTCAAGATCGAAGTCAATAAAATGAATGAATGAGGCATTTATAGCGCTTTATTGTATGTTGCTGTACACCCAAAGCGCAAAATGATTTTTATGATTTTAATGACAGTTTATAAGCTTCATAGGATGTATAAATGCTGAAGTCTTACATTCTGTCAGATACAAGTATTTACATTTCTGTGTCTATGTAAACATATGAAAATGTGTGACTACTGGAACCAAACTTTGAGCACATACATAGACAAGTGATCATCACTTAAAATTAATTTGTTTACAATTGATTTCTCTCTCTCTCTCTCTCTCTCTCTCTCTCTATATATATATATATATGTTCATCTTTTCTGTGCAAAAATAAAACATGTATCGAAAACTTCACCTCAGTATTTTAGTACTGCGACTTGGAACTTATCAGGACTCGACTTGACTTGCTTACGGTGAACGCTTGACT
>VCII01000644.1:0-87568 GCA_006030095.1 Triplophysa siluroides
AACGTGTTTCTAGGGGGAAGGAAAAAGGACTGCATGGTTCAAAAAGTAACAGGTGATAGTGCGTGAAAATCAGGTCAGGGAGTCAAGTGCCGCGTTGTCATAACACTTTTGAACACATTACCATAAGATTGCAAATGGAAGTCAAGCGAAAAGGGGGGGGAGAACCAGGGAGAATTGTTAAGGCGTTTAATAATTTAGTCGAGGCAGCTTCAGGAACAGCTGTAAAGAAGCAGCACAAAGGCACCGATCATACAAGGCCCAGGTTTCCCCCCTGGATGTTGCTTTACCAGTTGGTTAGGATCTGAATACGGGGGTCATTGAAGTAATAAACACCAATTGGCATTGTCCTCATTACCTACGAGGTGCCCATTATAAGTGGAATAGCGAATGGAGGGGGGTACTTAAGCCCCAAAATAGCTTATTTTGGAACAGGGGGCTTAGCCCAATAGAGTGTAAATGATTAAGGAGCACAAAGAAGGGGGAAAAAAAAGAAGCCGAAAGGTTTTGAGGAACATAAAAAGTTATAAACGTAAGTTATAAGAAAAAACGCTGGTAAGTTACCGATGGTGAAAAACCATATAGGGCATTGGGTGCACCATGGGCAATTACATAAACGAGGTGCAAGCCATTAAATAAAGTGAATTACGGAAATGGGTGTAGAACATGCCACAAAATACTTTTTTGGACAGAAAAGTTCATAGGTCGCATAGGTTGAAAAGTGAGTGGTGACGCCAGACAAAACGAGAGGAAAACAAACAACCGTTTTTAAGGCTATAAACGTGGTTATAGGGACGGCGTGTAATTAAACAGTTGACAGGTGGCCGGCTAAGTAGAATGGATACGGAGTCAAAAAAGTCAAACAAATTGAACCACTCATAACACTTGTTGACAACAAAATTACGACGATTAGGGGGTGCGCAAATGTAACACACCTTGTTAAGGCTTATGTGCACAACTGAGGCTGTAAAGCACATCACACGAAGCCCAGTGTCTATTGTGTGATTTACAGTTTGGTTTTGAGCTGAATAACTCATTTAATAATAACACATTTATATACTTAGTAAAAAACGTATCCCACTCATAACCTATTCGATGGGGTGTAAATAGGTGTATAATGGACACACCGTTTTTAGCTTAATAAACGTGTTATAACGCTGTAATTAACAGGTGATGGCCAAATCAGTCAAATCATCCCAGTCATAACATTTTGACACATTTCCAGTAAGTTGCAAATGTACACATCCTTGTTCAGGCTTATTTGGCACAACTGAGAGCTGTAAAGCACATCACCACGAAGCCCAGTGTCTCCTGTGTGCTTTACAGTTGGTTTGAGCTGAATAACTCATTGAATAATAACACAAATTGGCATTGTCCATCATTTACCTACGAGGTGCCCATTAAATAAGTTACGAATGTACATGCCACAAATAGCTTTTTGACAGGGCTTCCATAGGTAAATGATGGACACACCGTTTTTAGGCTTAATAAACGTGTTATAACGCTGTAATTAACAGGTGATGGCCAAATCAGTCAAATCATCCCAGTCATAACACTTTTGACACATTACCAGTAAGTTGCAAATGTACACACCTTGTTCAGGCTTATGTGGCACAACTGAGAGCTGTAAAGCACATCACCACGAAGCCCAGTGTCTATTGTGTGATTTACAGTTGGTTTTGAGCTGAATAACTCATTTAATAATACATTTTATATACTTAGTAAAAAAACGTATCCCACTCATAACCTATTCGATGGGGTGTAAATAGGTGTATAATGGACACACCGTTTTTAGGCTTAATAAACGTGTTATAACGCTGTAATTAACAGGTGATGGCCAAATCAGTCAAATCATCCCAGTCATAACATTTTTGACACATTTCCAGTAAGTTGCAAATGTACACACCTTGTTCAGGCTTATGTGGCACAACTGAGAGCTGTAAAGCACATCACCACGAAGCCCAGTGTCTATTGTGTGATTTACAGTTGGTTTGAGCTGAATAACTCATTTGATAATAACACATTTATATACTTAGTAAAAAAACGTATCCCACTCATAACCTATTCGATGGGGTGTAAATAGGTGTATAATGGACACACCGTTTTTAGGCTTAATAAACGTGTTATAACGCTGTAATTAACAGGTGATGGCCAAATCAGTCAAATCATCCCAGTCATAACATTTTGACACATTTCCAGTAAGTTGCAAATGTACACACCTTGTTCAGGCTTATTGGCACAACTGAGAGCTGTAAAGCACATCACCACGAAGCCCAGTGTCTGTGTGCTTTACAGTTGGTTTGAGCTGAATAACTCATTGATAATAACACATTTGTATATTTACCTACGAGGTCCCATTAAATAGTTACGAATGTACATGTAGCTTTTTGACAGGGCTTCCATAGGTAATGATGGACACCGTTTTTAGGCTTAATAAACGTGTTATAACGCTGTAATTAACAGGTGATGGCCAAATCAGTCAAATCATCCCAGTCATAACATTTTTGACACATTTCCAGTAAGTTGCAAATGTACACACCTTGTTCAGGCTTATGTGGCACAACTGAGAGCTGTAAAGCACATCACCACGAAGCCCAGTGTCTCCTGTGTGCTTTACAGTTGGTTTGAGCTGAATAACTCATTGAATAATAACACAAATTGGCATTGTCCATCATTTACCTACGAGGTGCCCATTAAATAAGTTACGAATGTACATGCCACAAATAGCTTATTTGACAGGGCTTCCATAGGTAAATGATGGACACACCGTTTTTAGGCTTAATAAACGTGTTATAACGCTGTAATTAACAGGTAAAAACACATATAGTTGGAGGTGCCCATTAAATAAGTTACGAATGTACATGCCACAAATAGCTTTTTTGACAGGGCTTCCATAGGTAAATGATGGACACACCGTTTTTAGGCTTAATAAACGTGTTATAACGCTGTAATTAACAGGTGATGGCCAAAGTCAAATCATCCCACTCATAACACTTTTGACACATTACCAGTAAGTTGCAAATGTACACACCTTGTTCAGGCTTATGTGGCACAACTGAGAGCTGTAAAGCACATCACCACGAAGCCCAGTGTCTATTGTGTGATTTACAGTTGGTTTGAGCTGAATAACTCATTTAATAATAACACATTTATATACTTAGTAAAAAAACGTATCCCACTCATAACCTATTCGATGGGGTGTAAATAGGTGTATAATGGACACACCGTTTTTAGGCTTAATAAACGTGTTATAACGCTGTAATTAACAGGTGATGGCCAAATCAGTCAAATCATCCCAGTCATAACATTTTTGACACATTTCCAGTAAGTTGCAAATGTACACACCTTGTTCAGGCTTATGTGGCACAACTGAGAGCTGTAAAGCACATCATCACGAAAGCCCAGTGTCTCCTGTGTGCTTTACAGTTGGTTTGAGCTGAATAACTCATTGAATAATAACACAAATTGGCATTGTCCATCATTTACCTACGAGGTGCCCATTAAATAAGTTACGAAATGCCACAAATAGCTTTTTTGACAGGGCTTCCATAGGTAAATGATGGACACACCGTTTTTAGGCTTAATAAACGTGTTATAACGCTGTAATTAACAGGTGATGGCCAAATCAGTCAAATCATCCCAGTCATAACATTTTTGACACATTTCCAGTAAGTTGCAAATGTACACACCTTGTTCAGGCTTATTTGGCACAACTGAGAGCTGTAAAGCACATCACCACGAAGCCCAGTGTCTATTGTGTGATTTACAGTTGGTTTGAGCTGAATAACTCATTTAATAATAACATTTATACTTAGTAAAAAAACGTATCCCACTCATAACCTATTCGATGGGGTGTAAATAGGTGTATAATGGACACACCGTTTTTAGGCTTAATAAACGTGTTATAACGCTGTAATTAACAGGTGATGGCCAAATCAGTCAAATCATCCCAGTCATAACATTTTGACACATTTCCAGTAAGTTGCAAATGTACACACCTTGTTCAGGCTTATTTGGCACAACTGAGAGCTGTAAAGCACATCATCACGAAGCCCAGTGTCTCTGTGTGCTTTACAGTTGGTTTGAGCTGAATAACTCATTGAATAATAACACAAATTGGCATTGTCCATCATTTACCTACGCCCATTAATAAGTTACGATACATGCCACAAATAGCTTTTTTGACAGGGCTTCCATAGGTAATGATGGACACACCGTTTTTAGGCTTAATAAACGTTATAACGCTGTAATTAACAGGTGATGGCCAAATCAGTCAAATCATCCCAGTCATAACATTTTGACACATTACCAGTAAGTTGCAAATGTACACACCTTGTTCAGGCTTATGTGGCACAACTGAGAGCTGTAAAGCACATCACCACGAAGCCCAGTGTCTATGTGTGCTTTACAGTTGGTTTGAGCTGAATAACTCATTGAATAATAACAAATTGGCATTGTCCATCATTTACCTACGAATTAAATAAGCATGCCACAAATAGCTTATTTGACAGGGCTTCCATAGGTAAATGATGGACACACCGTTTTTAGGCTTAATAAACGTGTTATAACGCTGTAATTAACAGGTGGCATGGCCGTTACGAATGTACATTAGCTTTTTGACAGGGCTTCCATAGGTAAATGATGGACAGTTTTTAGGCTTAATAAACGTGTTATAACGCTGTAATTAACAGGTGATGGCCAAATCAAAATCATCCCAGTCATAACATTTTGACACATTACCAGTAAGTTGCAAATGTACACACCTTGTTCGGCTTATGTGGCACAACTGAGAGCTGTAAAGCACATCACCACGAAGCCCAGTGTCTATTGTGTGATTTACAGTTGGTTTGAGCTGAATAACTCATTTAAATAACACATTTATATACTTAGTAAAAAAACGTATCCCACTCATAACCTATTCGATGGGGTGTAAATAGGTGTATAATGGACACACCGTTTTTAGGCTTAATAAACGTGTTATAACGCTGTAATTAACAGGTGATGGCCAAATCAGTCAAATCATCCCAGTCATAACTTTTTGACACATTTCCAGTAAGTTGCAAATGTACACACCTTGTTCAGGCTTATTTGGCACAACTGAGAGCTGTAAAGCACATCACCACGAAGCCCAGTGTCTCCTGTGTGCTTTACAGTTGGTTTGAGCTGAATAACTCATTGAATAATAACACAAATTGGCATTGTCCATCATTTACCTACGAGGTGCCCATTAAATAAGTTACGAATGTACATGCCACAAATAGCTTTTTGTACAGGGCTTCCAGGTAAATGATGGACACACACCGTTTTTAGGCTTAATAAACGTGTTATAACGCTGTAATTAACAGGTGATGGCCAAATCAGTCAAATCATCCCAGTCATAACATTTTTGACACATTTCCAGTAAGTTGCAAATGTACACACCTTGTTAAGGCTTATGTGGCACAACTGAGAGCTGTAAAGCACATCACCACGAAGCCCAGTGTCTCTTGTGCTTTTTACAGTTGGTTTGAGCTGAATAACTCATTTAATAATAACATATTTATATACTTAGTAAAAAAACGTATCCCACTCATAACCTATTCGATGGGGTGTAAATAGGTGTATAATGGACACACCGTTTTTAGGCTTAATAAACGTGTTATAACGCTGTAATTAACAGGTGATGGCCAAATCAGTCAAATCATCCCAGTCATAACATTTTTGACACATTTCCAGTAAGTTGCAAATGTACACACCTTGTTCAGGCTTATGTGGCACAACTGAGAGCTGTAAAGCACATCACCACGAAGCCCAGTGTCTATTGTGTGATTTACAGTTGGTTTGAGCTGAATAACTCATTTGATAATAACACATTTATATACTTAGTAAAAAAACGTATCCCACTCATAACCTATTCGATGGGGTGTAAATAGGTGTATAATGGACACACCGTTTTTAGGCTTAATAAACGTGTTATAACGCTGTAATTAACAGGTGATGGCCAAATCAGTCAAATCATCCCAGTCATAACATTTTTGACACATTTCCAGTAAGTTGCAAATGTACACACCTTGTTCAGGCTTATTTGGCACAACTGAGAGCTGTAAAGCACATCACCACGAAGCCCAGTGTCTCCTGTGTGCTTTACAGTTGGTTTGAGCTGAATAACTCATTGAATAATAACACACATTGTCCATCATTTACCTACGAGGTGCCCATTAAATAAGTTACGAATGTACATGCCACAAATAGCTTATTTGACAGGGCTTCCATAGGTAAATGATGGACACACCGTTTTTAGGCTTAATAAACGTGTTATAACGCTGTAATTAACAGGTGATGGCCAAATCAGTCAAATCATCCCAGTCATAACATTTTTGACACATTTCCAGTAAGTTGCAAATGTACACACCTTGTTAAGGCTTATGTGGCACAACTGAGAGCTGTAAAGCACATCATCACGAAGCCCAGTGTCTCCTGTGTGCTTTACAGTTGGTTTGAGCTGAATAACTCATTGAATAATAACACAAATTGGCATTGTCCATCATTTACCTACGAGGTGCCCATTAAAACGAATGTACATGCCACAAATAGACAGGGGGTAAATCAGTTTTTAGGCTTAATAAACGTGTTATAACGCTGTAATAACAGGTAAAAACACATCGGTGCCCATTAAATAAGTTACGAATGTACATGCCACAAATAGCTTTTTGACAGGGCTTCCATAGGTAAATGATGGACATTTTTAGGCTTAATAAACGTGTTATAACGCTGTAATTAACAGGTGATGGCCAAAGTCAAAATCATCCCACTCATAACACTTTTGACACATTACCAGTAAGTTGCAAATGTACACACCTTGTTAAGGCTTATGTGGCACAACTGAGAGCTGTAAAGCACATCACCACGAAGCCCAGTGTCTATTGTGTGATTTACAGTTGGTTTGAGCTGAATAACTCATTTAATAATAACACATTTATATACTTAGTAAAAAAACGTATCCCACTCATAACCTATTCGATGGGGTGTAAATAGGTGTATAATGGACACACCGTTTTTAGGCTTAATAAACGTGTTATAACGCTGTAATTAACAGTGATGGCCAAATCAGTCAAATCATCCCAGTCATAACATTTTTGACACATTTCCAGTAAGTTGCAAATGTACACACCTTGTTCAGGCTTATGTGGCACAACTGAGAGCTGTAAAGCACATCATCACGAAGCCCAGTGTCTCCTGTGTGCTTTACAGTTGGTTTGAGCTGAATAACTCATTGAATAATAACACAAATTGGCATTGTCCATCATTTACCTACGAGGTGCCCATTAAATAAGTTACGAATGTACATGCCACAAATAGCTTTTTTGACAGGGCTTCCATAGGTAAATGATGGACACACCGTTTTTAGGCTTAATAAACGTGTTATAACGCTGTAATTAACAGGTAAAAACACATATAGGCATTGTGAATTAAATAAGTTACGAATGTACATGCACAATAGCTTTTTTGACAGGGCTTCCATAGGTAAATGATGGACACACCGTTTTTAGGCTTAATAAACGTGTTATAACGCTGTAATTAACAGGTGATGGCCAAATAAGTCAAATCATCCCAGTCATAACATTTTTGACACATTTCCAGTAAGTTGCAAATGTACACACCTTGTTAAGGCTTATGTGGCACAACTGAGAGCTGTAAAGCACATCACCACGAAGCCCAGTGTCTATTGTGTGATTTACAGTTGGTTTGAGCTGAATAACTCATTTAATAATAACACATTTATATACTTAGTAAAAAAAACGTATCCCACTCATAACCTATTCGATGGGGTGTAAATAGGTGTATAATGGACACACCGTTTTTAGGCTTAATAAACGTGTTATAACGCTGTAATTAACAGGTGATGGCCAAATCAGTCAAATCATCCCAGTCATAACATTTTTGACACATTTCCAGTAAGTTGCAAATGTACACACCTTGTTCAGGCTTATTTGGCACAACTGAGAGCTGTAAAGCACATCACCACGAAGCCCAGTGTCTATTGTGTGATTTACAGTTGGTTTGAGCTGAATAACTCATTTAATAATAACACATTTATATACTTAGTAAAAAAACGTATCCCACTCATAACCTATTCGATGGGGTGTAAATAGGACACACCGTTTTTAGGCTTAATAAACGTGTTATAATAATTAACACACCACGAGGTGCGGAATGTACATGCCACAAATAGCTTTTTTGACAGGGCTTCCATAGGTAAATGATGGACACACCGTTTTTAGGCTTAATAAACGTGTTATAACGCTGTAATTAACAGGTGATGGCCAAATCAGTCAAATCATCCCAGTCATAACATTTTTGACACATTTCCAGTAAGTTGCAAATGTACACACCTTGTTTAGGCTTATGGGGCACAACTGAGAGCTGTAAAGCACATCACCACGAAGCCCAGTGTCTATTGTGTGCTTTACAGTTGGTTTGAGCTGAATAACTCATTTGATAATAACACATTTATATACTTAGTAAAAAAACGTATCCCACTCATAACCTATTCGATGGGGTGTAAATAGGTGTATAATGGACACACCGTTTTTAGGCTTAATAAACGTGTTATAACGCTGTAATTAACAGGTGATGGCCAAATCAGTCAAATCATCCCAGTCATAACATTTTTGACACATTTCCAGTAAGTTGCAAATGTACACACCTTGTTCAGGCTTATGTGGCACAACTGAGAGCTGTAAAGCACATCATCACGAAGCCCAGTGTCTATTGTGTGATTTACAGTTGGTTTGAGCTGAATAACTCATTTAATAATAACACATTTATATACTTAGTAAAAAACGTATCCCACTCATAACCTATTCGATGGGGTGTAAATAGGTGTATAATGGACACACCGTTTTTAGGCTTAATAAACGTTTTATACGCTGTAATTAACAGGTGATGGCCAAATCAGTCAAATCATCCCAGTCATAACATTTTTGACACATTTCCAGTAAGTTGCAAATGTACACACCTTGTTAAGGCTTATGTGGCACAACTGAGAGCTGTAAAGCACATCACCACGAAGCCCAGTGTCTATTGTGTTTACAGTTGGTTTGAGCTGAATAACTCATTTGATAATAACACATTTTATACTTAGTAAAAAAAACGTATCCACTCATAACCTATTTAATGGGGTGTAAATAGGTATAATGGACACACCGTTTTTAGGCTTATAAACGTGTATAACGCTGTAATTAACAGGTGATGGCCAAATAAGTAAAATCATCCCACTCATAACACTTTTGACACATTACCAGTAAGTTGCAAATGTACACACCTTGTTCAGGCTTATGTGGCACAACTGAGAGCTGTAAAGCACATCATCACGAAGCCCAGTGTCTCTTGTGTGCTTTACAGTTAGTTTGAGCTGAATAACTCATTTAATAATAACACAAATTGTCATTGTCCATCATTTACCTACGAGGTGCCCATTAAATAAGTTACGAATGTACATGCCACAGATAACTTATTTGACAGGGTCTACATAGGTAAATAATGGACACACCGTTTTTATGCTTCTGGAGCACAAAGATGAGCTTTAAAGTACATCATCACGAAGGACCATGTCTCTTAGGCACTCTGCAGTTGGTTTAGACTGTATAACTCATTGCCGAAGTAAACAAGACCACCGACAGGGTTCTCGCCCTGTGCACCAGTCGGGGCCGCTTTCAAATAAATCGCAGGTGTGAGAAAACTAGGTTTGGATACACATTGCGCTTTTAGGACTCGAAATTCGAAGCGAAAGGCTCTTGGGTGTTTGGGCGTGCGTCGCACCGCCGCTCGGGGCCTATCTGCTCGAATATGGCCAGTAAGCACCGATACGGAGCGGTATTCGGCGGCCGGCAACGAGAACCCCACGTCTCGGGTTCTTTGGGGCTTCGGGGGGCGTCCGGGGCGTCGGGTGGGCCTCCGGTGCGTTTAGGCTGCAAGGGGGATGCATAGGCGTTTCGTGGACGGAGGCGTGTCCATTGGGATGCCCCGCCCAAATAGGTGGCAAGGGGGATGCGTAGGTGATTCGTGTACGCCGGATGTGGAGCCGGGCCCTAGGGTGCAAGGGGACGTTTAGGCTTCATTCTGACTGCCCACTCGCCACCTAATCGACGCGCGCGAAATAGGTTACAGGCGTACGTGCAGTCGCCCTCTGGTTGCTTCGCCTCGTATTGCCCCTAACCTTGTTTCCGTGGGGTGCTTTTCGGGCATTTTTCACGTGGTCCCCGGTCGGCGTGGGCGCACCGAGACACTGCGGATCGCGTTCGGGCAACTTCCCCTTCGTTTCGGGACCGCCGCGCGACCTGGGAAAAATCTGGGGGCGCTGGCGCGCAGCGTCCATTTGGTGCCGTCCATTTCGCGTCATTTAAGTTACCCAATACATCTGATGGCCTAAGGCATGTAATGAAACACTAATGGGAAGGCTAACGAGACAAAAGGGCGGGAAACACACGAGAAAGCACATGACAAGTCAATACCTGAACAAAGCCATGTCTTTCTCACACAAAACCTAAGGCTATGCCATGACTCCGCTGCAAGACCAAGAATAAACATGACATGATAGCGGAATCATGACAGGTAACAGCAGGGAACAACCATGAACTGATCTGTACCTTTTCTGGAATTGCTGTTGACAATGCAGCTATTTCATGGATTTCAAGGGCTTTTCATGGATTTCTTAAATATTTCAGCTCCATGTGCACTGACATATATTACTCTAAAACTGTTGAGGGCAGATTTACCATCTACAGAGACAACAGGAAACTACAGGTGTATCTTCACATGATAAAACTACAGGCTGAAGACACTGCTGTGTATTACTGTGCCCGAAGAAACACAATAACTCAAGAGGCTTGCAGTACATAACCGCCCCATGAAGTGTCAGTGTCTGTTCATTTCAGCTGTTCCTTTAAAATCTGATCCGGCCTGATCTCTTATTCAAGCCAGTTCATGATATGCAAATCTAATCAATACGCAAGTTAAATAAGACTGGAAGTTTTCTGCAGGGGAAGTTAACAAACTTTTACAACAAAGCCTTTACCCGGCTAGTTGTTGAGATTGCGTTTCCAAATCTGAAATTAATCATGAATCAATGCTTTTAACTGTATTTGTCATTTTGCCATGTGAGTGCATTATTCAAACATATCAGTACAGAATAAATGTTATTGTCATTGACTCTGATTCTAAATATTTACAAAGTTCAGATACGCATGGACTGACTCTCAAAGAATGTTATTCTTTTTTTTGCAGGTGTTCATAGCATCTCCTTGACCTCTTCTCCTGCACAGATTGAAACTCCTGGTGATTCAGTTAGGTTGTCCTGTCAGATCTCAGGTTATGCCCTCAGTGACTATGACACTGCATGGATCAGACAAGCTCCTGGAAATCCCTTGCAGTGGATCGGGATCATATGGGTGGTGGATCAATAGACTATGGAAATTCCTTCAAGAGTCGGTTCACTATTTCTAGAGACACCAGCAGTAATGAGCAGTATTTAGACATCAGCAGCCTGCAGACTGAGGACACAGCTGTGTATTACTGTGCAAAGACTCACAGTAGCTGAGCTGAGGGTGAGAAACTAACAAAAACAGATCAACAGTTTATTCAAGTGCCCAGGTGAAAAAAGTGCACTATAATACACTTAAGTGTACTGAAATTGTTCTGTTTGAACGCATTCATTTTGTACTTGGGGATATTTCACCCAAAAATTTAAATTCTGTATACTCACATTCAGTAGTTCCAAACTTTACAATTCTTTGTTCGGTTGAACAAAATGAAATATATTTGGAAGAATGTTAGCAACCAACAGTTCTGAGGCACTTTTTTCTTTTGTCTTTTGTGTTAAACAGAATTTACACAAAATGTTCCTTCTTTGGTAGTCAATGAGTAGCATACCACTTGAGCTGACTTGACTAGATCTAAGTCAACTGTGCTATTTTGAGATTCCATGAATAGAATACAAAAAACAATATTTTTAATATATTAATTACAAAATAAATGTGTAACAATAGAGAACTTTAAATATATGTCCGGAAGACCGTGTTGTAGGCACCATCACCTTGGGGGACTCAGCAGCATCCACCTCACCCCCTGCAGTGTCCCCACAACCACCAGCGAGCATCCGTGGCAGGCATGGACGGAGGGAGTCGTGGGACTCCCCGTCCGACTCCTTCAGCACGGAGCTAGTCGTGCCCCCCACCGCTTCTCTGCAGCCGGTGGTCCCAGTTCCGGTGGTCCCAGTTCCGGTGGTCCCGAGTCCGCTGGTCCCAGTTCCGGTGCTCCCAGTTCCAGTGGTCCCGAGTTCGGTGGTCCAATTTCCGAAGGTCTCTAATCCGGTGGTCCAAGTTCCGGAGGTCCCTAGTCCGGTGGTCCAGGTTCCGGAGGTTCTGAGACCAATGGGGTCCAGTCCCATGTCCAGTCCCATGTCCAGTCCCGTTTCCTGTCCGTTGTGTTAGTCGACCTTCCAGCCTGCGTCAAGCCCTGTCCAACCGGCCTTCCAGCCGGCGTCAAGCCCTGTCCAGCCGGCCTTCCAGCCGGTGTCAAGTCCCATCCAGCCGGCCGGCCTTCCAGCCGGCAGCCAAGCCTGCCCCTGTTGCCCCCAGGTCTTTCCCTCTCAAGCCCCCCGGGGCTTTGAGCTCTCGAGCGCAACCCCGGACTAAGACTGTCCCACCCCCACCTAGCAAAAACCCCTCTGGACCCCCCATGTACTCTTGTTTGCCCCCGCCCCCCCCCACCCATGTTTATTATTTTTATTGTCACACCCAACCCTTTTGTAATTTTGTCTTTCCCCTAGTCATGTTTACTTTGTCTGTCTGGTTCTTGTCTGTTTCCCAGTCCGCTTTGTCTTGTCAGTCTACCCCTTGATGAACACCTGGAGGTGTTCATTTAAGGGGGGCTTATGTCATGGTTCCGCCATCATGTCATGTCTATTCTTGGTCTTGGGGTGGAGCCATGACATAGCCTTAGGTTTTGTGTGAGAAAGACATGGGCATTGTTTATATATTGGCTGGCCATGTGCTTTCTCGTGTCTCATCTATGTTTCCCGCCATCTCCTTTCCTTGTTAACTTCCCATCAGTGTTTCATCCCCTACACCTGGTCCTTGTCAATTATCCTGTGTTTGTTCCCCTTTATTTACCCCTCTGTGAGCCTTTTGGATGTAATTATTAAATACTATTTACTGCATGTGGATCCGTTCCTTGTCTTCCCTCAGCTCAGTGTGACTGAATAATACACCAACTATGGATCCAGCAGTACGTCTGGCCCGACTCCGGCAAGGTAACACTTCCCTCGAGGACCATATTCAAACTTTCCTGGACATTGCCCATTTCTCTCAATACCCGGACTGTGTTTTAGAACTGTTTTTGGACAGTTTAAATTGTCTTTACACACACCGCATCTCCCGTCATGGTCCTCGAGGGTCCCTTGCTAAATTCATTGATGATGCTCTTTTGTCGTGTGGCTCTCCCTTTACCGTGGGAGAGGTGGAGGAGGAGGCTGCCCCTAAACATTTTTTAGGAGGGGGCAGTTGGCCTCACGCTGCATTTGCCAATGAGGCAGACCCAGCACGGCAGCCTGCATGCTCCAAGCTGATGGTGGTCCCAGGTCCGGTGGTCCCACGTCCGTTGGTCCCACATCTGGTGGCACCTATTGGCACCTATTCCTGAGGAGTTGTCTGTGGAATCAGCTTTGCTGGTGGTGGTTGCTGCATTGGAGTGTGTCTGGGGATGAGCACTCTTCTCCCGTTCCAGAGGTCTTTGAGCCGGTCTCGTCCGGCCTTCCTGAGATCCATGCCTGCCACGCCCATGTTTCCAGACCTCCCTGCGACGCCCAGCTTTCCAGACCTGCCAGTAATTCAGGCAAAAGGAGCCCCCACTTAGTATTGAGTGCTGTACATGTTCATACTTTTCAGTTGGCCAAGATTTCTTAAAATCCTTTCTTTGTATTGGTCTTAAGTAATATTCAAATTTTCTGAGATACTGAATGTGGGGTTTTCATTAGTTGTCAGTTAAAATCATCAAAATTAAAAGAACTAAACACTTGAAATATATCAGTCTGTGTGGAATGAATGTATACATTATACAAGTTTCACTTTTTGAATTGAATTAGTGAAATAAATAAACTTTTTGATGAAATTCTAATTATATGACCAGCACCTGTATAGCCCTTGTGTTCAGTTGTATGGTGTGTATTATTGCATTGTATTAAATACTATTTATTGCATGTGGATCCACTCCTTGTCTTCCCTCAACTGATCGTGACAACATGCATGTCTGCTCAAACATGCTAACTTCCTAAAAAAACATCCTTCAAAACGTGTTTTATATCAACTTTTTATACAAGCAGACTTTATCCTCACTTTAAGGAACTACTTCAAAGCATTAATCTTGGACTTCAGTTTTTTTTTCTGTTTTTAATACTCAAATGCAAATTTTGTCTTTTGGATATTTAGAAGAAACCAGTATAAACTTGCAATTTCACTTTGCCATTAGTATTAATATTTAAAATTATACAAAATCAAATTTTACTGGAAAACCTATAGGATCATAAAATCTCTTCGAATCTTGTTGATTTGGCTGCACCTTTTACGTACAATTTACATCTGCAAATTTCTATAAATGCAAATCATTTTGAAGGGAGGGGCACACAGAGTCCCAAATAGACTATTATAAAGTTAACCCTCAGTCAGTGTTTGTGCCTGTATCTTCCTTATAGTGTATAGCCTACGGTAACTTGTTATTCTCTTCATTTTACAGTTTTATGGTGATAATGAAAATGCTACAGTACGGGATTTTGCTGACGATTATTTCATGTGAGAAAAGGATTTCAGTTCTCTGGATATTTACTTTCACATTAATTTTCTAAATTATCTAGTATTAATTCTCCATGTTTTTCAGGTGTTAGTTGTCAATCATTGACGTCCTCTGATTCTGTGGTGAAGAAACCTGGAGAATCAGTCACTCTCTCGTGCACTGTGTCTGGATTCTCTATGAGCAGCCACTATATGCCATGGGTCCGTCAGAAACCACACAGTGCTCTGGAATGGATTGGATATATAGATGGTGGCTCAAGTGCATATTATGCTCAGTCTCTGCAGGGACAGTTCTCCATCACTAAAGACAACAGTAAAAATATGCTGCTCTTAGAAATAAAAAGCCTAAAGATGGAGGACACAGCTGTGTATTACTGTGCAAGAGACTCACAGTTAAACAGAAAACTACAGTGCTGCACAAAAACAATTCATGCATGAAATGACTGAAGGCCTGAGAACACTTTAACAGAAAACTTCCCAAACTACTGTATAAAAAATACAATTAATAAATAAATTATTTTAAATTAATTCATTTTTTTGCATCTTAAAGGTCCCAAGCAGAAGTGTTGAGGAGGAGAATGTAAGACGGATCATACAGGTCCTGATCACAAAGTAGTGATGTTGTGCAGTTATATACGGTTCATTTTAAACTACTACTTCAATATATAACTACATAACTAGTTTTTTAAATTCATTTTTTATTGATTGTGCAATAACATGGATGCTGGTCCATTATATACTTATTTATTTAAGTAAGTTTAGTTATTTATTTTTCACTGTTTTGGAATGGTGGGTTAAAGCTTTTTTATCTTATGCCACCTCAAAGTTTACATTAAGAATTTTCAATGAACACACTGTATCTGTTGCATTTATTAATGTACTCTAGCCTGCTTTCCTCTTAAAATGAAACAGACTGCTGCATCATCACAGAATATATGAAAAAGTTAGGGATCTCTACATCAGAGTTTGAAAAAATTGGGGCCCAAACAGCTAGAAACGGCCCTGCTCTCACCTCCTGTTTTTCGTTTAGGTTCTGATTTCCTTCCCTCTATATTCCCTTCTGTTTTCCTGTCCTGTGTCAGATCGTTGTTAAATATATGTTCGCTTTGCATGTATGTATGTGCCTTGCCATATCAATAGTCTGGACAGTCTCGTTTTTCAGCCTTGCATAAGTTTTGCTTTGTCTTGCCTTTCGGACGTTTTTGTTTGTGCCACCCCTAGTGCCTTAGTTCCTGGTTGTCCCATTCCAAACCAGCTCTATCTTGGTGCCGTCCTGGACCTGGATTGGTGACACCTCAAGCCTTGCATTGGAGTTTCATGACGGGTTGAGTTTCCCACCCCGGACAGCCTTTCTCCCCAAGTGGGTTAGTTTCTCTCTTCTGAGTAAGTCGGGCCGAGCTTCCCTCCCAGCTCACTGTTTCCTGCCACCTGGTGTCACCAACCCTGACTGTTTTGCCAGGACTGCTGTTTCTTTTTTCCTTTGGTTTTGTTATAAACTTGTTTTTCCCCGCAATTGAGTCACCATCCCTCTGTGAGTCATGACAATGAGCAACCTGAAGAAGTAAGACACAGCGGCGTATTACTGTTACAAAGACTGGGATGACTGCTGTGGTAAATGCACACAAGTAATCGTGGCAAGTAAGTACTGTACTATACTTTTGGTATATATTTGGTATTTTGAATAGTAACAGCAAAGTAAACCAAACCAAACAATAACCTTCTGCATATGAGAGTGAAATTGATTCATCCACTCTAATATGTATAATGTATGTATTTATATATGTACAGTAGGCTATATGTAAGACTCATCTATTTCAAATACATGTCAGTTTCATCCAAATAAATCACATAGATCCAATTTAACCTGATGATTTGAAGTTGATGTAAATTAATTAAATACACTTTGTTGGCTGATGAACTTTAATTAAAATTTCAGTAGTGTTTAAACTAAAACCTTATTTTACATGGTCGAGTAATAAATGGCTTGTGCTGATTTGAGAAGAATGTCAATTCTGTAATGGGGGGTTTCACTAGAGCCGCCCAGTAGAAAAGAAAGAGGGGAGCTTACGGGGTCAAGAAAAAGACAAAATCAAGCATTTAACCCCCGCTGTACTGGACCAACAATATACTAACATCTCTGCCAACATTGTCTGAGTGCAATCAGCAACTTTATAATTAAATAAAAACTAATGTAGTGCTCTAATTTAAGTGAATCACAAGTAAATTCTTTTCTGAAGACAGTTTAGAGTGTAAAGTGTCCATTCTACACGTCTTATTTTTGGTTGAATAAGTGCATCCTCCGGTACTTAAAGTGCACTTATTCTTTTGGTATTTTTAATGTCAACACATTACTCGCACTATTTCTATTACAAAATGGAGTAGAATAGTGTGACACACCTAGATCTCCGGTATCAGGAACGAGAGACAAAATTTGTAGAACAATAGATTCCAAGAAACAGGACTGAAAAACAATGCTCTAACCTAATCCTAGCTAGCACACACAGAAACGCATTGTCTTTTTTTTCTTCTCTGTAGCTACACTCGCCCTGACCTTGGAGCCTCCAATGCTGAGAGAATTCTTCAATAAAGTAATCTTGCAGGCGCTTGTTTCTGGAAATGAAAGTAACTCTGTGGAAGGTGCTTCGATGTCATGCAAAAATTGACATTTCAAAGTGTCATAGAATCTACAATGTCACTGTTGATACAGAAAAAATGGTTTGCAGGTAAAAGGGTCAACTGTAGCATCAGTGACAAAAACATCGAGCAGGATATTTTTTTTTTTCAAGTCGCCCATTTAAAGAATCACCATTTGACTCCCTTTGTCATCTGTACTGGTCTTATTGTTTTACATATTTCATTACTTCAATTCAGATGCAAAGACGTTACCCTTTATGAACAAAACGTTGACAACACAGACCCCACACGTGTGTCTTTGGCAGTGTTGGGTGTAACTAGTTACTGTAATTAAATTACTTTTCCTTAAAGTAAGGGATTACTCTATTTTTTCCTGTAATTTAATTACAGTTACTTCTGATGTAATTAAACTAAATACTTTGTGTAATATTTGTGTGTGCAAACATGGAATTGACATCAAAATTCAAAGTCTATCTTTAAAATCCATGCTTTAATGTATTATTCTCACATTTGTAATAATTTGGTCGGTTAATTATACTACTTTATGTAGTTTTATATAAATTTTTTGAATAAATTAAAAGAGCCGTTTCATGTCTATCCTTGAATCACTTAACTAATCAAGGTTGATAAAGGATATACAAAGTAATTAGTAATAAGTAATTAAATACTTTTTGGAGAGAGTAATTTGTACAGTAATCTAATTACACTGTTGAAAATGTAACTAGTAATTACTTTTTCAGAGTAACTTACCCAACACTGGTCTTTGGTCTGTGAGGTCACCAGTCCTTAACTTGGTGATGTCTATATGTGGACAGTAGGTAATCGAGGATGTGGATGGTTATTCCAGGGCTCCAATCCGAGGACTCCACATCTGTCGTCAGCATTTATAAAGTGTCTAAAGAAGAATACGGAAAACACACAATCTCCTGTGCAGTCAAACATGCCGACATGGACCTAAACAAGATGCCTTTAACAAAATCAACAACACAAAGTAAATTAAAATGTCTTCTCTGCCCTACTGATTATTGTTTAATATTTTCAATATGATTAAGTTTTTGTTTTACTTGGTGTGACGAATTTTGTTTTGCTTGTTTTCTATGTCTGTGTTTATATCAGTGTACTAAATGGGTTAAATACCAATGCTAAATTACACCCAAATCTACTGTATATACACATTTAAAATAAAATTACATGTCAGGTTAAATTAATCTAAAGACAAATACAAATTTTATATTTTGCTCCTATGAATGTGTGATGCTGTTATGATGGTATGTTAATTTCTGTTTTGTTCTGTGCTCATTGTATCACTTTATTTTCATGCAGTTTAAACTTGTAATTTTCATAATCATGGAAACTTAAGCTGCTTTTTACACTGTGAAGCACATACATTCAAAGTTGTGTTGACTTATTACTGTTTTTTTTCTTAAATTATTTTTCTCAAATTGTAAGAAATAAATCCTTGCATGATGTAGTCCATCATCTATTTGAGGTTTAAATTTTATGTTTGGTTCATTTAGTAGCCTACTAAAAACCTGCCATATGTATATTTTTGAGACAAAATACATATTGCCACAATTCATTTTTAAATATGTAAAATTAACTTATGGTGGTATTTTTGTATTAATTTTATTATTCAAAATGAATGTCAACAATGCACGTGCAGTATACATGAACACTGTATACTTATGTAACACAAACAAACTATAGCAGTAGGAGTTATTGAGCTTTAAAAGGTTTTGTATGGTGGTAGAAATGGTGTTATTAACTGTAACATCTTTGCAATTCTCCAAATAATTTTAGTTTCTTTGAATTAGGAATTAAATGTAAAAAATACATATGGAGTAGAACTGGTTTAAGTTTTTTTCTCATTTCTCTCGTTAAATTTGAATGTTTTATCACAGGGAAACATTGTGACCATCAAAGTATAACATTCATTGTGCATTAATGCACATCTGCAAACTATTGAGCCCTCAAAGAAACTGAGATATCTAATTAAACAGTGTCCGGAATAAACAATGAATTGTATGTATGTGCAAATATTAATATTGATGTTATATAAGAATAGTAAACATAATTTAACTACCTTAATGAAATGCTAAATAAACTCTGGAGAAAAGAAAACTTAAAGTTGTGTCTATAGTCACGGTCTAAAATCAGCCTCTTCTTCCATTTCATAACTGTCCACACCAAGACAATGGCTACATTTTAGTTTTAAATAAATTGACTTAACATAGCTTTGAAAATATTAAAGTAGTGTTAATATAAACTTACAGCAAAGAAATGTGCCGTGTCCATGAAGAGTTGTGTGTTTCAGTTGTTTGTCCATTGTGTGGACCAGGATTGTGAGGAGCAGCCAGTGGCCCCCACAATGGAGATTATTAAACATACTGTCCACAATGCATGGGCGTAGGTTTGGTCTCAGCTTTGGTGGGGACATCCCCCCTCCCCCTGGAATTCTTTTGTTGTAAGATACCAGTGCTTTAATGGCAATTTCCTTTTATATTTCAGACTGTTGGCAATATAGAATATCACAATACAGAAGTGAATCTACTTCATCTCATTGTATTGTATCCTGACCCTGATACACCATCCTGTATAATGTCCCTAAAGAGCTAGTATAACTGTATAATCTCAAAAATGCATTCTCAAAAAATAAAAACCTGAGACTGTGTAATGCTGAACAACCAAACGTTTTATTAACAAACAAACACATTTTACTATGTACGTTAGTAGCCTATTTATACTTACAAAAAACACTGTTGCAAGAGGTAGACTTTGAGAACTTTTGGAGCATAATAATTAACAAAAAAACAAAGCAAAAAACATCTCCATTTCCCTTTTATTTCTATGCATGTAGGGCAGGCTACACTCACAAATACATAAACAGAATGTAGAAACGAAAAATGTCTCAGATCCACTGTTTATGTTGACTGCAAGATTCTAAGTTAAGGTAGGCTATGAACAGTGACTTGCTAAGGTAGCCTTCTATCATCCTGGGTAACACATACTATCACCAGTTAATACTATTTTCCAGTAGAATCTGCATTTGAAAGCCTGTTCAGTCACTACTACTGCTAGTTTATTTGTGTGGCCAGTTATTTTGCCTACTTACACTCTGCTTTATGAAAAAGCTTCGTCCCCTTTCTTTTTCTTGGGTGGCATAGCTGATCTACAAAGTACAAAAATGGGGCAAAAAAACGGAATATAAAAATGTTTTACTCTGGCCCTGGTAACTTACCGTCGATGTCGTCAACACGCACACACACACCAACCGCTCGCTCGCTGCCAGTGCAAGCACAAAAGTAGTCATGGCCCGCGTGTGTAGCCTGTCAGATACCCCGCCGCCAATCAAATTACGGCGTTTCTTGTACTGTCGTCGTCCTGGCCGTTGGAATCGATCCAAATAGCAGCGCAAAGATCCAAATAGCAGTTCAAAGGAGCTTGCTAAATATTGGTGGGGACAAATTTGTCATCTCAAAATATTGATTGGGACTACCTAGCGCCCCCCCCCCCCCCTAAACCTACGACCATGCCACAATGATTCTTATTTGAAGATGTAAAAATGCAAAAGGGTTTGCGGATATAGTATACAGTACAAAAATATTTTTTTCTATGGCAAATCCAAATTAAAAGATTTGACCTGTGTGCATGTAAGTGTTTAAAACAAACATGGAAATAGTGCATTACTTTATCTGCAAAACCTCTTCAGGAAGTTAACTATTGATGTAGTTTATGTAACTTATAACTTTTTTGTTTTTGCTGTCCATGTAGTGCGAGTTATAGAAGATATGAACAATTCCTGCGCTTTATCTGTTTCTCTGAAGTCACAGGCACATGAAAGAACATAGATCATTTATCTTAAACTAGCTTGTATTAATGATTTAAATGTGCTTTTGCTGAAAGTCATAAGGTAGCCTACTGTAACTATGTCACAATCGTTTTGATTATTTGAATCTTTGCTGAACTACTCGAGTCTTATTAAAGTGATGTGTTCGTGTATTGTTTATGGTGAAAATTCACATTGAAATTTAAATTTTAGTGAACAATTTCAACATTAAAGCATATAAGTGAAGTCGGCTGTGCTTTACGTCACCACATAATTCTCAGCACTATATCTCAAAAAACCGCCTACCTAAAAACACTACTGCATTGTTTTTAGCCACTAACATATCTGAAGGAGAGAGTATTATTAGCAGATAGGGTTACAGTATAGCTATAGAACGTAAAAAGGAGAGTCTAGATATTTATTGATAATGACTACAGTTATAACGGCGTTTTTCAGCAATTCATATAGTGTATATAGTGTGAAGTATGTTCATTTACTTTTACTATTAATGAACATCATACTGTAGCATTGTTTCACAGAAGCTCACAAATAACCTACTTTTTGGTTTGAGCTTCATTTGCTCTTTGATGATGATCAGTGCTCAACGTAATTTGTCAAGAATACCACCATACAGGTGACATGATGCATTGGTTTTTGCACATGTGTATACCACAGTGATGGCTGGGGGGCACTGTGACAAAGTCCCATACAAAAACTTCCAACTAATGTGTACTGTATGTTTGATACCAAAAATTATTAAAAACATAACTTTGTCTGAATTATAGTAAAACAGAAACGTCTATGTTGTTGTCTGCTATCAAATAAACTCATAAATATGTACTTAATAATTTTACCTAAGATAATCTGGTTTGTTTTGAAACAATGAAAGTGCAAAAGTAAGCTTCTCTTCTCTGCTGCCTTAACAAGATTTGGAAGTGTAAATGTCTTACTCTATAGACTGCTTGCTGGAGCTTGACAGCCCAGTCCAGCCTGCCCACTTGTTGTGTAGAACAAAACCACACAATTTTTGCAGTGTAACTCCTTTTTTGTTGTGATGGGCAAACTGTTTTGCTATATTGCTAACCAAACAAAATAGCCTAAAATGTTAAAGGTCCCATGCCCTGCAATCCCATTTTTCAACATTTAGTTAGTGTGTAATGTTTTTTTTAGAGCATTAACAATACCTGCAAAATGATAAAGCTCAAAGTTCAGTGCCAAGCCAGATATTGTCTTTAACAGAATCGCTTTTCAAGGACTACAGAGAACGGCTGGATCGGACTACACCCCTCTACTTCCAGGGTACATGATGTCACTATTCCGAGTGCTTTTAATAACCTCCGCCCAAAGGAATACACCAAAAAAGGGGTGAGGCCTTCCTTAGAGAAGAGGAAGAGCCGCTGGAGTAGTGTTTGGTTATCAGAGATTGTAAACATTTGACTGAGCTACACGCTAAACTACTTTCACTTTCCTCACTGTCCTACAGCTGGTAATAAGAATTCAGCTACACACAGTCCAAGATAACTAACAGTCAAATAACAGCTGTCATGACTTTAACATCGGCTGTGAAAGCTGTTCTGTGTAATACACTGATATTGTGTGTGTGTGCGCATACCTCTAAAACACTTCTATGAAACATCCTTTGAAGTCTTGCTTTATATCTGTTTTATTATCCAACTTAGGTCCAATATAAAAAGGCAAAACTAACGCTTCTGTTATTAGTGTTAATTCATAAAACTGGTCTGACGGCATTCGGTCATTTCCCCTGCCATATTAGGAAAAAAAATTGTGATCTCTAACAAAGTATGACGTTTGCACTTGTACTAGCAGACCTCCGTTGCACTTCGATCGATCTGCATGTTTTTGACTGATAAAGTGAAGTTGACGCCATTGTTACTGTTTATTGCTAAAAGCCAAAGCTTATTTATACACGTGCACTGAGAAGGGGACCGACCAATCACAACAGCCTGAGAAGCGGAAGCTCGCTGATATGGTATGGGTGGGACATCTTCACACACATACTCTAAGACAGACCTGGTCAGCTTAACCAATCAGAGCGTTTCGGAAGGAGGGACTTTATATAGACCGGAAGAAATCCAGTGGTTGTGTTAGAAGAGGGACAGTGGTGAACAATAATTTAAATATGTGAAATATAAAGCATTTTTTTTTTATTAGAATCATGAACATCCTTGTTAAACACCCAAAAACATAATCAAAGCCTCAAAAACAGCAAAAGACTGGGTCCTTTAACTGTCACTTGTATGTGTTCTCTCTTTAAAACATGTTAACTTGTGTTATGAGTGAATATTTATGCCAGGGTGTATCACAGTGGGGTGGTGCGACGCACAATGACCGAACACAATGCAAAAACACCAGTGTTCCAGATGCTCTGAGCTGGCTAAAGGTTTCACGTACTGCATTCATGCCATTTATCGTGGACGAATATAAGAATATATAAAACAGACTATTACTATTAATTAAGTATATTTATATTAATTGCAATGTGAAAATTACTTTTGCTGAATGCCCATATTTGAAAATATGGTATTAAATTGTGATTTTAGCAAGCGATTTCAGAAACGTCCTTCTTCCCCATTCATGTAGATAACACTGTGGTCTTGCATGACTGAAATATCTGCATGAGGTGCTTGAAACATGGCTGCAGAATGCCACAGCTTCCCTAAACAGACTTTGGTTGGGGAACAATGCATACAGTACATGTTTCAACCCAGCAGATATGATGAAATGAGAGGACTTACCTTTGAGAAACGTGTACAATTAGTTTTGCCATTTGGTGCAATTTAGTAGTGTTACATGTGATAAATATGTGCTAATATTTTGCTTTGTTACATATTTATTACAAATACAAAACCACAGATTGCTATCAGTAGATGTGAGGATAAAGGTTTTTGTACATCAGGTACATCTGATGTCACACAGTGATGCTTTTGACTACTGGGGGAAAGGCACACAAGTGACTGTCACAAGTAAGTACTTTATACCTCTTTATACCTCTTGTTGACATTTTGTTTATTTTCATTTTAAATCGCTTGAGTCTGCTTGTCTAGATATTAAATATATTAATGTCAGAACTAAACATCCTTTCTTCTAAAAGTTATCCTGTTCCTGATTCAAGCTTTTATTTATACTGTAGCATTATTTCAAATTTTTGTCTGTATCTCAATAGCCTATTTGGGAAGGATCAGCTATATTTAGACCATGTTGTTATCCATAGTGTTGTTTTCAATTGTTTTGTTGTTGTAAAAAAACAAAAAAAAACACGTTATGTATTACACGTGCATACACGTGTAATGTGTATGCACGTGTATTACGTGTATTGTATTACATGTGCATACAAAAATACACACAACGGTGATATTTAATTATCTTTTTATTTCCCTGTAGCTATACTGGCACTGACTCTAAAGACACCATTACAGGGCAAATTATTCATCCACAATAAAGTAATCTTGCAGGCTGTTGTTTCTGGAAACGAACGCAACTCAGTGGAAAGTGCTTCAGTGTTATGCCAAATGGAGAATGAAGCAATTAGATTACAAAAAGATGATGTTCCATCTCCCAAAGACATTTCAGAGTTTCGGATAATCTACAATATCCCTGTTGATACAAAAAAATTGGTTTGAAGGTAAAAGGATCACCTGTAGCATCAGTGACAAAAACATCAAGCAGGAGATCTATTTTAATAAAGGAGGTAAGTCACCAGTTCAGAATTACCTTGAGACTTGTCTTGTGTTATCTTTACTTCTTCGTATTTTTTTACAATTGTTTTTCTTTTTTGTCCAATTCAGATGCAAAGACACCAAAAGTTACCCTTTATCAACAAGACATTGACAGCACAGACCCTACACATTTTTCTCTGGTGTGTGAGGTCACCGGTCCTAAACTTGGTGATGTCTACATCATGTGGACAGTAGATGATGGAGAATATAAAGAGGGTTATACCAGTGCTCCAATGCGTCGAGAGGACTCCAGATCTGTCGTCAGCATTTATAAAGTTTCTAAAGAAGAGTACGGAAAAAACACAATCTCCTGTTCAGTTTCAATCCAAACTATAAATTGAAACTGTTATTGAATACCAGGTGGAATGACATTAAGTGCAAGACAAATAACTATTTGAAATTCAAGAGCAAATATTTCTGATGACCTATTGTAAGTCAATGTGTGATACTTGTCTTCAATATGTTAAATTGTGTCAAAACATGTTAAATGTGTTTATTGTGTGTCACTGCTGTTTTTCATGCTGTCTGTTGTCGTTTTTACGCTGACTGAAATTTAAAATGCATTTCACGCCAGAGGACTTTCTTGCAAAGGTTTGGTGTTGAATTTTTATTTCTGTTCGCTTTTACATTTCTTTCTAACATTAGGAAATAAATCTATGTGTCTGCTTGAATTAGTCCAGCATTTATTGGAGGCTTAAAAACCCTAATCCTCTAATGTCTAATCCTAATATCTATTAATTAGAATGTCTATTGGAGTATTTAATGTAGACATACATGCACATTTTGATGTTGTGATATAGATGTAATATCACATTGTGACATTAATTAACCTTAATCAATTAACAATTAATCATATATTTTGTTATATTCAAAACATAATCTAACTAAAATTTAAACTTAAACCTAAAAAAGCTTAAGTAATCAAAGCGTACACAGTAATGTACACATAATGGTGTTGGTATTGTTGCATACCATGTGAACATTCGTGCACATATATACACGTGGTATCTCTGTGCTTATGTAACAAACTAGTAATCATAGGACAAATCAAATCTATTATTTGTATTGGACACTTTGTGTCCTGTACATACTGTTCACATAGATGTATTTTTTCCAGATGAGCATCCAGAACCTGAGACAGACTTTGCATTGCACTATGAAGATGTTGTTTAAAGATTTTGTATATTGGTAGTTGGAATTTCTGAGCAAGAAATTAAAATACGGTAGACTACACACATGCCATATTTTATATAGTATCACTATTATCACAAATAATTTTTCTCAGCTTGATGTGATACAAATTACAGTTATCTCAGGTACTATGGATTTATGAACTGAACTGTAAACTGTAAATCGCTGTAACACATATTCACTCCCATTGTACAAAATAAAAGCATTTTTTTAGTAAAACCTTACAATACTTCGCAAATTTTGATTGCTGCATTAATTACAGTCCATGTTATTCAGGTTTGTCGTGATAAAAAGGGGTTTTGAATTTCTGCATTGAAACCCTTTAATTTTAAGAAAACGTTTCCACTTTTCAAACAGCATTGGAGAGGAGTTCTGTGTAAAATTTAGCTCCATTAATATTTAAATTTGTTATAGGGTATACCTCTGTGTCTAACTCCACATGCAAGAGATGTGTTTTGGTTTTTGCACATGTGTATACCACAGTGATGGCGGTGGGTTGGCACTGTGATAAAGTTCCATACAAAAAGGTGTAGTAACTAGAATAAAAGAATGTGTTTTTTTTATACCAATGATGCTGTATTTGGTAAAAACTACAGTATAATACTATCAATCTAATTGTAGAATATTATAGGGGCTTCAGCCAAGACAGAAACATCAATATTTTCTGACTTATATAAAATAATCTCACAAATATGTAAAGTACTTTGCAATTTTACCCAATCAAAGTCTTAAAATAACTTTCTCAATGGTCCGGTAGTTTATTTATTGGCCAGTTTCTGCCAATCTCATTTTAATACCTATAGAGTAGTATTTAGAGGAACTAAATTACGAGCACATAATTAGGGATGGGAATTGATAAGAATTTAACGATTCCGATTCCATTATCGATATTGCTTATCGATCCGATTCCTTATCGATTCTCTTATCGATTCTCATTGGGTGAGGGAATAAGTACAAATTTGTTTGTTTGTATTAACTCGCTTTAATATCTGATAAGAACATAGCACATACTCAGAGTATACACAAATTATGTGTAGCAACCTCAGAACAAACCTAAAAGTAGGCTACAAAGTAAAGTCCAGGGACCTATAGAATTTTTCACATTCATCATTGGTCCAGACAAAAAAATTAAATAAAACTGCCATTTAAGTGCCATTTAAGTGCCATAAAAACTAAAAACACAGACTAAACAGTCAAGGTCATCATCATCTAAATTTGATTGACAATGACAATGGAGATTATTATTCATATAGTAAAAGTTTACACAATGAACTGGCGCTCACATTAACTAAATAGAGAAGTAACCTTCGGCATTAATAGCAGATGACGTCTCGTTAGCTACGCTGCTGCTTGACTCACTTGTTGTTGCTGTGTCGCTAAGTAGTAGTGTATCAAACACGCGACAGTCCTGCAAATGAATTGCGTGCTGTGTGGCCAAATGTTTCTGCATATTGGAGGTAGTTCCCCCCTTTGCCGAAATTAAACTTTTACAGTTGTTGCAATTGACCGCATTGGCGTCTTTTCTAGTGAAATATAACCACACTTTAGATCGCTTCTGCCTCGATGACATGTTTGCTGCATAACCAAAACAACGCAGCGCGTTGACACATTTGCAACGAGCGGAACCGATAAGCGGAATCGTTAAGCAGGTACGCTAACGGTTCCAAGGAATCGATTCACTTGGCACCGGTTCTAAAGAAGAACCGGTTCTCGGTTCCCATCCCTACACACAATACATCATCGCATTATCCCTTCATAACTGCTGATTCACTATAAGTTTGTGTTGATTACATTATACACGTGTGCGCCGATTGCTAACAAAACACAGACATATGACTTTAGTTTCACTTACCGAGGTTCATGTCCGGCAGCTTTTAGCGCTGGGACCACTCCATCTGTCAGTTTCAAACGAACTGCAACTATAGCGTATATCCAGCATTTATATAACATCCATCACTGAAATGCCGTGAACAAACAAACACAACTTAACTTCTCTCACTATCGCAAGAGCAACATAATGCAGCTGCAGGCCCACAGCCAGTGTTGTGTGTAACTGGTTCCTAAGTATTTAGTTACTGTAATTTAATTAGTTTTCTCTTGAAAAAGTTAAGTAAGGGATTACTCTTATTTTTTTCTGTAATTTTATTACAGTTACTTCTGAAGTAATTCAACTAAACACTTTGTGTAATATGTGTGTGCAATAGTGGAATTGACATCAAAATTCCAAGTCTAACTTTAAAAGCAGTGCTTTAATGCATAATTCTCACATTTGCAATCCTTAATACTTAATAATTAGGTTATTAGTCAGTTAATAACACTACTTTATGTAGTTTTATATTTATTTATTTGAATGAGTTAAATGAGCCGTTTCACATCCTTGAATCACTTAACTAATCAAGGTTGATATAGGATATAGAAAGTAATTAGTAATAAATAATAAAATAGTTTTTGGAGGGTGTAATTTGACCAGTTACCTAATTACACTATTGAATATGTAATTAGTAACTAGTAATTAAATACTTTTTCAGAGTAACTTGCCCAACACTAGTCACTGCGCAGCCAATCTTGTTGGTAAGCGGGTCTTACAAACGCTGATCGGTTGACGCGTGGGCATTTCTTTCGCCTTGCCGTGGATTTCCTGGAGAGTCGCCCAATAAGGGACTAAGAAAAGTATTAATGTAACGTTTTTTTATTTTCGAACAAAACTTTCAGAAACCTATACAAACCTTGGGGGAGTGTATCGAGGACAGAAATACTACACACAGTAATACGTCCAACTTGTTTTTTGACAAGTTGTCCATGTTAAGCATGAGAAGCCAGCATGTTTACCTTTTTAATGAAGTCAGAATGCATGAAACAGTGTTAAATCACCCCTTTAAGTGTGGAAGGTGTAAAATTATTTTCATTTACTATAAAATTTTTAGCTGTACATGTAGATTTGGAAAAGTACAAATATTATACTGTGTGGACCGCTTGCTGGAGCTGTTTGGAGCTTTACAATCTGGTCCAGTATTTTGTGAAATATGTGTAATACGTTTGCTATGTAACACATTTTATGTGCTAATGTGCAAAATGTTTTTGTTATATTACTAAACAAACAAAATAGCCTTAAACGAAAGCTAACTTAAACCATATCAGTAACTTGTGTAATCAAGGAATATTTATGCTGGGCTGCATCACAGTGGGATGGGACGCACAATGACTGAACATAATACAATAACCCCAGTGAGTATCTTACATGTCATTTATTGTCTCAAAAAATTATTTTAACTCTTGTCACTGCAGTGCTCGGGTTAAGAATTAACATAGCATCACATTGTTATGATCCATAAACATCATTTTTTCAGAGTCAATCCTTAATATCACATTATCATGGTGTTTAAATATGGAAATAAAAGATAAATACAACTTCTCTCTTCTCTTTCGTTTTTCACATATCATAGTAGACTTTTTTCAGCTTGATGCACTTTTTTTCTGTTGTTGTATTTGAATGGTTTGTCTCTAGGGATGGGGTGAAGTACCTCAGTGCTTCAGTGCACATTACAATACAACAGCTGCAAACGGTTGTGAACTCAAGGAAACTTAGATGTCTAGTAATGTCAGCAGACTGTAGTCCCTATAACATGTGTGCACATCTATGTGTCCATCACCTCCGCAACCGTTATAATCTACAAAGAGTGATTTGATTCTTGGTACAAAACTTTTTTAATTCCAACCACAAGAGCCAGAAAAATCGAAGTTTCAAACTCCCATTGTCTACACATCTCTTCCTTTTCCTCTCCCATTTATTCTCGTGAATTTATTTCTTTATCACTCATAAATCACACATTTTATGCACAGAAAAGTCATGATAGCTGTGTGAATAATTCAGTACACAGTACAATGTTTCTTCTGCTATTTAACACTAACAGGCCATGAAACAACACATGAACACATGAGAATGGGGCCTTAGAGTTCATTAATAAAATGTTATATAGCTATCAATATAAATTAAATAAATGAAAGTAATTACCAAGTTTGTAAGTTATGGAAAATTCACTTTCTTTTGGTGTTTAGGTATAACTGTTTGAAAACACTGAACTTAGGGTTAAGAAATGTATAATAAGTTTTACTACAATTACAAGTATTGTTACTTGTTATGTTTTTGTTCTGAAATTTGACCTACAGTATTTGTTATAAATACAAATCGATATACACAAAAATATGTACGATTTGAGGATGAAGGTTTTTGTACATCAGATAACATCTGATGTCACATTGTGATGCTTTTGACTACTGGGGGAACGGCACACAAGTGACCTTCAAAAGTAAGTTCTTTATACCTTGTTTACCTCTAGTTGGTATTCTGTTTCGTTTAATTTCCCGCGTGGGGTCCTCACGAATCAAGGCACGGCGTTCATGTCACGCACGATACGCAAACTGTATGAATTATTGGGCATTAAATCGATTCGCACCAGCGTCTTTCACGCACAAGCGGACGATGTGATAGATGGTTGGAACCCCTCTTATTCGCCATGTGGGAGGTCCCGCAAGCCTCTACTGTTTTTTTCCCCTTCAAACTTCTTTATGGATGTCAGCCTTGAGGGGTTTTAGACGTTCTAAAAGAAACTTGGGAGGAACAGACCTTCTCAAAGCAAAAACGAAATTCAATATGTTCTGGACGACAAAACTCCATACGTTGGGGCAGCTTTTTTACAAAGAATTTGTTACAGGCTCAGGACAAGCAAAGCCGACTGTACCAATTTACGAAAGTTTGCCCCGGGAGATAAAGTACTTGTATTACTCCAAACTTCGAGTTCCAAATTACTTGCAAAGTGGCAAGGACCGGGCACTGCTCGATTTTATTCGACACTGGATTTAAAGAAAGGATACTGGCAGATCCCCCTATCAGCTGTGTCCAAAGAAAAAAACAGCCTTCACCACGCCGTTCGGATTACACCAATTCGTAACACTTCCGTTCGGCTTATTCGTGGTGCCAGCTACCTTCCAGCGCTTCATGGACCGTATCCTCCGACCCCATGCGACATATGCCGCTGCATACTTGTATGATATCATCATCTATAGCAACGACTGGCACGGCATATGAAGCATCTGAGGGCGGTCCTGAGATCGCTGAGGGTGGCCGGCCTCACGGCCAATCCGAAGAAGAGCACAATTGGGCGGGTGGAGGTCAGGTATCTGGGTTTCCACTTGGGTCACGCACCGGTGCATCCCCAAATTAATAAGACTTCCACTGTCGCAACCTGTCCGAGACCTAAGACCAAAAGGAGGTGAGACAGTTCCTGGGGCTGGCGGGATATTATAGGAGGTTTGTGCCTAAATATGCGGACCGCAGCAGCCCACTGACTGATATCACTAAAAAGGAAGCGCCAGACCCGGTCCAGGGGACAGAGCAGTGTCAGGAGGCCTTTACCCAAGTGAAGGCTGCCCTGTGTGGTGGGCCACTCTTACACTCTCTTAACTTTTCTCTCTCTTTCTTGCTGCAGACGGATGAACATATCGCTGGGTGCGGTCCTGTCCCAGGAGATGGAGGGGGAGGAGCGGCCGGTGCTGTACATTAGTCGGAAGCTCTCAAAGAGAGAGACTAAGTACAGCACCATAGAGAAGGAGTGTTTGGCCATCAGATGGGCCGTCCTCACCCTCAGATATTATCTCCTGGGGCGGGAATTCACCCTCTTTTCGGACCACGCGCCATTGCAATGGCTCCACCACATGATGGATTCCATTGCACGGATCACTCGTTGGTATATTGCTTTGTAATTGCAGTGGTGCTGTTTATGAGTGAATTTAAGTTCAAATAAAAGCCATCAGCAGTCCAAGCCGACCCTGTCCGTTTCCTTTATTCTTTGAACGTGTTATAGGTGGTTTCACTAAAGAAGAACATAAAGTTCACAGCAGAGCTCAAGGAAAGCAGCCCAGTAGAAAAGAAGAGGGGAGCTTCTTTAACTATTAATTAAAAAACTTAATTAACTATTACTATTAATTAATTATATTTATATTAATTGCAATGTGAAAATGACTTTTGCTGAATGCCCATATTTGGAAATATGGTATTAAATTGTGATATTAAATTGTGATTTTAGCGATTTTAGAAACGTCCATCTTCCCCATCCATGTAGATAACACTGTGGTTTTGCATGACTGAAATATATGCATGAGGTGCTGCTAACATGGCTGCAGAATGCCACAGCTTCCCTAAACAGACTTTGGTTGGGAAACAATGCATACAGTACATGTTTCAACCCAGCAGATATGATGAAATGAGAGGACTTACCTCCGAGAAACGTGTACTTAGTTTTGCCTTTTGGTGCAATTTAGTAGTGTTACATGTGATAAATATGTGCTAATATTTTGCTTTGTTACATATTTATTACAAATACAAAACCACAGATTGCTATCAGTAGATGTGAGGATAAAGGTTTTTGTACATCAGGTACATCTGATGTCACACTGTGATGCTTTTGACTACTGGGGGAAAGGCACACAAGTGACCGTCACAAGTAAGTACTTTATACCTCTTTATAGCTATTTGACATTTTGTATATTTTCATTTTAAATCGCTTAAGTCTGGTTGTCTAGATATTAAATATATTAATGTCAGAACTAAACATCCTTTCTTTCATTTATCCTGTTCCTGATTCGAAATTTTCTTTATACTGTAGCATTATTTCAAATTTTTGTCAGTATCTGAATATTTGGGAAGGATCAGCT
The DNA here is from genome assembly GCA_006030095.1 of Triplophysa siluroides. Lineage (NCBI taxonomy): Eukaryota > Metazoa > Chordata > Actinopteri > Cypriniformes > Nemacheilidae > Triplophysa > Triplophysa siluroides. Next base: position 32,922 of record VCII01000644.1, read on the forward strand.
ATATTTAGACCATGTTATTATCCATAGTGATGTTTTCAATGTTGCGGGTTTTTTTTAAACAACATAAACAACTTATGTGAATTAATCAAAATAAAAACTGCAGTCAAAGTTTTGCAATATTGAATTTCATTTTGACAAAGAGACTATATTGAGATCTTATTGAAAACTAAAAGTTGTAGTAAAGTTGAGGGAAAAGATGTTAGTAACATTGTCAAAGCTGGTTGTGTTGGTTCTTAACAAGCCTTAGTCTTCATATAAAAAACATAAAGAACTATATAGAATTTTTTTGTAATAGATATCAGCTAATGTAGCACTGTGATAGTTACTTTGACTACTGGGGCAAAGGCACACAAGTGACCGTCACAAGTAAGTCATTTTCTGCACAATATCTAATCTAGTCTACTTATTTATGAAATCTGTATTAAATTAGATTTTGTGTTTTTGTATATAACATTACATATCTATATATTTTAAATAATATATAGTGATACAAATGGTATAAGCTTTTTGTTGATGTTGACAAGATAAAAAAATAAAACGTGAAAAATATGATTATTTCATGTTGGCCTTTTTGATCAGTTTATTGAACAGTTTTCTATTGTTATCATGACAACCTAGGCAGGTGTGAATGTTTATTATATCTATTTTTCATACATCATGATTCAACATGATTATTACCATTGGTAAAATATAGGCAGTAGATGAAGGGCAGTATCCCATAACAATGGGACAAACTCTTGCTTGTTCTATAAACACTATGCACTGTGCTGTGTTTTACCTCTGTGTTTTCTTATTTGCTCCTGTAAAGCTGCTTTGGAACAATGCACATTGTGAAAAGCGCTATATAAATAAACTTGAATTGAAAACTTGAATCAATGAAAAATACAAAACGTTAGCATCATCCTATAATATTAGTACTGTGATCTAAATTGAACTACATGTACATCAATCAACAACTACTGTATTTGTGTTAACTAGAATGTCCTAAGTTCATTTTAATCAAAGCTGTGTAATAAATGCTATTCAATGCATTATTGTAAATTGTTAAAGAAAGCACTTAAAAATGTTTAAACTTAAACAAATCTTTTATTTTTATTTTAACTAGATGGCTTCAGTAATATCTGGTGTATAAGTGTGTGAATGAACAATAATTGTATAACTAACATTAATAAAGATGAATAAACACTGTAGAAATGTTGCCTATTAGGTCATGCTATAGTTGAAGCATTATGTAATGCCATAATGAATGAGACCTTATTGTAAATAGTTATCAAAAATTCAAAAAATCATGTTGCTTTTATACAGTTTATCATACAATCATACAAATACTTATAGCTCCTAATGTTGTATATTCAAAGACTTTTAACTGGTTGCCGTCAGTAATGTCTGGTATGTGGTTTGTGTCTTTTTTTAGGTACAGAACTTAAACTACCTGCAAAGCTTATGATGTCTGAGTGTAGTTCCTCTGATTCCGGAATGCGTGGCTGTTTGGCCTCTGGGTATTTTCCTGGAACAGAAGTCAGTTTCAAATGGACAGATCAAAGTGGAAAAGCTCTGAATGACTTCGTCCAGTATCCTACAGTAACAACTGGAGAAAAAACGCTGAAATTCAGTCACATCAAAGTTACCAAAGATACACAGAATAAAGCCAATGTAAAATGTGAACTCGTGCACTCATTCAAAAAAGGTAATTGACTTGTAAGATCATTTTATGAATAACTTTGAATAAGTATGATGCTACATTATCTCATGTTACATTATCTCAATTATACATTGTTTCAATTATTTAAAATAATAAGTAATCTACAATTCTGTCTCAAATCTGTCATACTGCCTTGTTGGTCGGAACTGCACCCAAGTTTTTCTCCTACTGTTGCACTTGTGTATATGGTTGAATGACATTAAAGGGATTTGATTTGATTTTTCCCAAGCACCAACCCTGAGCTTGATCCCCGTAACAACTCAGAAAAGTACATCTGTCATGTGTGTTATTGAGGACTTCTACCCCGACAATGTCACTGTACAATGGAAAGTTAATAATTCAAAAATGCAGCAACAGACACAAATGGATTATGAAAAAAACAAAAAGACAGGCCTCTACATAACACAGGATCTTTATATAGTCAGCAGTGAGGCATGGGACGAACATACTAATTATACCTGTGAGGTCACACACATGGGCCAAACTCAATTTAAGGAGAAAAACTTCAAAGGTAAACAATCATATTCTTTCTCACACGTGTCTTTAACATGACCCGGTGTATGTGCATACAAAAATACACACAACTGTGATATTTAATTATCTTTTATTTCCCTGAAGCTACACTGGCACTGACTCTAAAGACACCAATACAGAGAGAATTATTCATCCACAATAAAGTAATCTTGCAGGCTGTTGTTTCTGGAAATGAACGCAGCTCAGTGGACAGTGCTTCAGTGTCATGCCAAATGGAGAATAAAGTAATTACATTACAAAAAGATGATGTTCCATCTCCCAAAGACATTTCAGAGTTTCAGATAATCTACAATGTCCCTGTTGATACAAAAAAATGGTTTGAAGGTAAAAGGATCACCTGTAGCATCAGTGACAAAAACATCAAGCAGGAGATCTATTTTAATAAAGGAGGTAAATCACCAGTTTAAAGAATCACCTTTTGACTTACAGTTTCATCTTTACTTTTCATATTGTTATACAATTGTTTATCATTTTTGTCTAATTCAGATTCAAAGACACCAAAAGTTAACCTTTATAGACAAGACATTGACAGCACAGACCCTACACATATTTCTCTGGTGTGTGAGGTCACCGGTCCTAAACTTGGTGATGTCTACATCATGTGGACAGTAGATGATGGAAAATATCAAGAGGGTTATAAAAGTGCTCCAATCCGTCGAGAGGACTCCACATCTGTCGTTAGCATTTATAAAGTGTCTAAAGAAGAGTACGGAAAAAACACAATCTCCTGTGCAGTCAAACATGCCAACAATGAAAAGCCAACATTGATATCAACAAGCCAAAGTAAATCAAATTGTCCTGCATGTCCTGTCTGCCCTAATGAATATTAATGATATTATCAATATGATTAGATGTTTTTTCTCACTTAGTCTGACATGCTTTTGTCTTGTTGTATCTTTGCTATCTCGTGTGTGCATTTCTCTAGATGTTTGTATCACTGTATTGCATGGGTCAAACACCAGTGCTAAATTACAATTGAATACCAGGTGGAATGACATTAAGTGCAAGACAAATAACTATTTGAAATTCAAGAGCAAATATTTCTGATGACCTATTGTAAGTCAATGTGTGATACTTGTCTTCAATATGTTAAATTGTGTCCAAACATGTTAAATGTGTTTATTGTGTGTCACTGCTGCTTTTCATGCTGTCTGTTGTCGTTTTTACGCTGACTGAAATTTAAAATGCATTTCACGCCAGAGCACTTTCTTGCAAAGTTTTGTTTTGGTGTTGAATGTTTATTTCTGTTTTCTTTTACATTTCTTTCTAACATTAGGAAATAAATCTATGTGTTTGCATGAATTAGTCCAGCATTTATTGGAGGCTTAAAAACCTGCTTTATTCAGTACTGAAAGTCATGGGTCTATTACCTAGAGAGAGCACTTAAATCTACTCTAATCCTAGTATGTATTCATTTGAATGTGTATTAGAGTATTTAATGTAGACATAAATGCATATTTTGATGTTGCGATGTAGATTAAATATTGCAATTGAACCTTAATCAATTAACAATTAATCATATATGTTGTTATATTAAAAACTTAATCCAACTTAAATTTAAACTTAAACCTAACAAAGCTTAAGTAAACAAAGCTTACTGTACACATAATGTTGTTGGTATTTTTATGCATGTGAATATTCGTACACATAAATACTACACGTGGCCGTGGCATCTCTGTTCTTATGTAACAAACTAGATGTCTATAAAATTAATAGAGATTTAACCATAGGACAATTCAAATCTGTTATTAGTATTGGAAACCTTTGTGTCCTGTACATACTGTTCACATACATGTATTTTTTCCAGATGAGCCTCCTGAACCTGAGACAGGCTTTGCATTGCAGTGTAATGAAGATGTTTTAGAGGATGAGTTCAGAAGTCTCTGGTCTACTGCCACATCCTTCATCTTCCTCTTCCTCTTTTCTCTGACCTACAGCGCTCTACTGAGTTTTTCTAAGGTAATTCACATATCAACAGAGTAGAGAGTTTTAAAATAAATCTATTATGGATTACTATTACCGTTGTACACTGTACATAGAGTGTAATACTTGTTTACAGTATGCAATTTTAAATAATTATCGTCTTTCTTTTTTCAGATGAAGCAGTGAGAAATACCAAGCATCAAAGTTTGATTTTAGCAGATATTATTTCATTATGATCTCAATATCTGACATGGTCTTACTTAGTCAATATTAAAGATATCAAGATGATATTTTCACACAATGTACTTCACATTATGTAGAAAATAGAAAAAAAGACTTCAGCTGGGTCTTGACAGTAGGGTCACATATAACTCAGATGTTTTTATTTTTCATGTAGAATAACTTAATGATATGGGAAATTATGTTATATTGTCAAAGCTTTAACACATTATTTAAAGATTTTGTATATTGGTAATTAGATTTGCTGAGCTAGAAATTAAAATACGATAGACTACAAACATGCCATATTTTATATAGTATCACTATTATCACAAAGCATTTTTCTCAGCTTAATGTGATACAGTTTACAGTTATCTCAGTTACCTATTAATAATGTTATTATGGATTTATGAAATGAACTGTAAACTGTAAATCGCTGTAACACATAAATTCACTCTAGTGTACGAAATAAAAGTTTTTTTTTAGTAAAACCTTACCATATTTTTATTGCTGCATTAATTACAGTCCATGTTATTCATGCTTGTAGTGATAAAAAGGGGTTTTGAATTTCTGCATTGAAACCTTTTAATTTTAAGGAAATGTGTATACCACAGTGATGGGTGGGGTTGGTTGGCACTGTGATAAAGTTCCATACAAAAAGGTGTAGTAACTAGAATACAAGTATGTGTTTGTTTAATACCAAACATGCTGTATTTGGTAAAAACTATAATACTATTAATCTAATTGTAGTATATAGGGGCTTAAGCCAAGACAATTACATCAATATTGTCTGTCTTATATAAAATAATCTCACAAATATGTACAGTACTTTGCACTTTTACCCTATCAAAGTCTTAAAAGAACTTTCTCAATGGTCCGGTTGTTTCTTAATGGTCTAGTTTCTGCCAATCTCATTTAATCTTGAATGCCTACACTGTAAAAAATGCCCGTGAAATTAACTGTGAAATTCTGTTGTTTTCACAAAAAAAACCTGTTGTCAGAAAGCGTCCGTGAAAATACAGAAAACACTGTAAAATTGTCTGTAAAGTAACGGCAAAAGTTCCATAATTTTTACCGAAAAACGCTGTAAAAAATCCCCTTGAAATTAACAGTGAAATTCAAATCGTTTTCACAGAGAAAACGGTTGTCAGAAAATACAGGACTGTCAAACACTTTCAAAATGTCTGGGAAATTAACAGTGAAATTCCATAGATTTTACATGGAGTTTTTGTTTTTTCAACTCCACAAACACTATTATCACCTTCAATTACAGACACCACTGTCACTGTATTTCTGTTGAACGTCTACAAAAGTTCTAATTGAGAATGAACACAAGTTTACATGTTGATGGTTTTTGATGAGTCACCATTATGGTGATGAGTGTTTGCTTTAGTTGGGATCTTGACCCTTTGCCTCTTAAATTCAATCTTTCCCTTGTACTAATAACTATGTGTTGAAACAGACACCAAAACAGGTGGAAAAAAAGCTCAGCAAAATTACTGTGATTTCTTGTTTGTTGGGAGTGTCATTCATATTTAGTGCAGGTACTGATGTAAAGAGTTTTCACCTCCTCATTTCTGATATTAAAGTTAAATTATATACTGAAGGTGTTTAACAGCGAGTCTTTCTCACGAAAGACGGACTAGCAGACATCAAGAATAAAACAGGTTGTCTCAATAATGGTGACAACCAAAATTACCTCTTAAGATAAACGCAATGCATTCTGGGTACCATCAAAGCACAAAACTCATCCATGACTCCCAGCATGCATTGCAGCTGTAAGCTTTTCATTTGTTGGTCACCACTGTTGAGATTCATACACTGAGTCTTGATGTCTGAGTCAAAGATCAAATGTAGAACTTTCAACTGTTCAAAAACTCTTTATAAGGATTGTTGCAGGAAATGTGGATCTCAAATGTAAGCTCATTCAGACTGTTGTAACAAAAACCCAACGAGAAACTAAACACACAGAAAGAAACTTGTATAAGAATCTTATCACATTTTCTTTGGATGTTATTTGCTACAAAACACTTTCATATCAGCCAAAAGAAAACTGGTGTTTACAATGAAGGATGAAAGAGCCCAACTAAAGCAAAGACTGATCACAATAACGTGACTTTAAACAACAATAAAACATCAAGTCATGGATGTTATGCTGCAGTCCCTGTGAAGCAGAAATGATGATCGTCTTCAGATTTCTTACATATTTCCAATAGGGTCATATAGTGGGTGTGGCTCATGTTTTCCACTGTGAATTGATTGGACGAATAAAAACAGGATGTTCCCGTAATTTTACGGTAGTTTACTGGCAACCACAGCTGCCGGTATTTTTCTGTAAAAAACTACGGAATTTGTATTTTCTCTTTTCTTTTCTGATATTAAATGTTTTGTGGGTCACCACTATGCTGAAGACTGGAGTCTGTGTTTAAGTCAAGGTCAGGCAATGAGGTGGTGATGTCATGCTGCATGTTGCTTTGTTTAAAAGTGACTTTGATGTTTTTTAATGATGAATTGCAAAGAAATAAAATAAGTAAATGTTATGTTTTCACTTTTATTCATTAGGTCCAAGTTTTCATTTTATATAAAGAAATGCTCTTAATATACAAGACTCAAATGCATTAAGTTAATACACCGATTGAAGTCTTGCCCTGAAGTTTTAAACTGCAAAGCTGTTTAGGTTCTTTTCCTGTATTTTTGACGGAATTTTACTGGCAACCACAGCTGCCGGTATTTTTCCGTAAAAATTACGGAACATTTTTCACAGTGTATAGAGTAGTATTGCATATTTTGTTTCTTCGAAGATAATTTAGTTTGATCACCTTTATAAAAGATTATTTCCGAAAGCAGACGCCATCCTGGGGGTGTTCGGGGTGGGGGGGCGAGGAACTAAATCACGAGCACATAATACACCTTTGCATTATCCCTGCATAGCTGCTGAATCACTATAAGTTTGTGTTGATTACATTATGCACGTGCGCGCTGATTGCCAACAAAACACAGACATATGACTTAAGTTTCACTTAACGCGGTTCAAGTCTGGCATCTTTTAGCGCTCGGATCGCTCCATCTGTCAGTTTCAAACGAACTGCAACTATAGCGTATATCCAGCGTTTATATAACATCCATCACTGAAATGCCGTGAACAAACAAACACAACTTAACTTCTCTCACTATCGCAAGAGCAACATGATGCAGCTGCAAGCCCACAGCCAGTGTTGGGTGTAACTGGTTCCTAAGTATTTAGTTACTGTAATTTAATTAGTTTTCTCTTGAAAAAGTAAGGGATAACTCTTATTTTTTTCTGTAATTTAATTACAGTTACTTTTGAAGTAATTCAACTAAATACTTTGTGTAATATGTGTGTGCAATAGTGTTGAATTAGTGAGAATTGACATCAAAATTCAAAGTCTAACTTTAAAATCCATGCTTTAATGCATAATTCTCACATTTGCAATACTTTGGTCAGGTAATAATACTACTTTATGTAGTTTTATATTTTTTATTTGAATGAACTAAAAGAGCTGTTTCACATTCTTGAATCACTTAACTAATCAAGGTGGATATAGGATATAAAATTAGTAATAAGTAATAAAATACTTTTTGGAGGGTGTAATTTGACCAGTTACCAAATTACACTATTGAATATGTAATTAGTAACTAGTAATTAATTACTTTTTCAGAGTAACTTGCCCAACACTGCTCACAGCACAGCAAATCTTGACGCAGCGCAGCCAATCTTGTTGGTAAGCGGGTCTTCCAAACGCTCGTCGTTGGGCGTGATATTTCTTTCAACTTGCCATGGGCGTGGTTTTCCGGGAGAATTGCCCAAGAAGGGACTAAGAAAAGTATTCACGTAACGGTCTTTCAATTTCTTTCAAAATTCAGAAACCTATACGAACCTTGGGGGAGTGTATCAAGCACAGAAATACTACATAATACAGCAACTCGTTTTTTTTGACAAGTTATCCATGTTAAGCATGAGAAGCCAGCAAGTTTAATATTGTAAAGAAGTCAGAATGCATGAAACAGTGTTAAATCACCCCTTTAAGTGTTGAAGGTTTAAAACTATTTTCATGGACTATTCAATTTTGCAGTAGATGTAGATTTGGAAAAGTACAAATATTATACTGTATGGACCGCTTGCTGGAGCTGTTTGGAGATTCACAATCTGGTCCAGTAATTTGTGTAATATGGAACAAAGCTGCACAATGTTTGCTATGTAACACCATATGTGTGCTGATGTGCAAAATGTTTTTGTTCAATTGCTAAACAAACAAAATAGCCTTAAACGAAAGCTAACTAAAACCATATCAGTAACTTGTGTAATCAAGGAATATTTATGCTGGGCTGCATCACAGTGGGGTGGGACGCACAATGACTGAACATAATACAATAACCCCAGTGAGTATCTTACATGTAATTTATTGTCTCAAAAAATTATCTAAACTCTTGTCACTGCAGTGCGTGGGTTGAGAATTAACATAGCATCACATTTTTATGATCCATAGTATAAAAATCTGTTTTTCTGGGTCAAACCTTGATATCACATTATCATGGTGTTTAAATATGGAAATAAAAGATTAATAAAACTTCTCTCTTCTCTTTCTTTTTTCACATATCATAATACACTTTCTCTGCTTGATGCACTTTTTTTCTGTTGTTGTATTTGAATGGTTTGTCTCTAGGGAAGAGGGTGAAGTACCTCAGTGCTTCAGTGCACATTAATACAACAGCTGCAAACCGTTGTGAACTCAAGGAAACTTAGATGTCTAGTAATGTCAGAAGACTGTAGTCCCTATAACATGTGTGCACATCTCTGTCCATCACCTCCGCAACCGTTATAATCTACAAAAGAGTGATTTGATTCTTGGTACAAAACTTTTTTAATGTCAACAACAAGAGCCAGAAAAATCAAAGTTTCAAACTCCCATTGTCTACACATCTCTTCCTTTTCCTCTCCCATTTATTCTCGTGAATTTATTTCTTTATCACTCATAAATCACACTTTTTATGCACAGAAAGTCATGATAGCTGTGTGAATAATTCAGTACACTGATGTTTCTTCTGCTATTCAACACTTACATGTCATGAAACAACACATGAACACATGAGAATGGGGCCTTAGAATTAATAAATAAAATGTTATATAGTTATCAATATAAATAAATAAATGAAAAGTAATTACCAAGTATTTGAGTAATTTATTTTGGTGTTTAGGTATAATTAATAAAACACTGACCTTAGGGTTAAGAAAGTATAAAAAGTTTTACTACAATTACAAGTATTCTTATATGTTATGTTTTTGTTCTGAAATTTGACCTATTTGTTATAAATACAAAATGATACACACAAATAATAAGTAAGATTTGAGGATGAAGGTTTTTGTACATCAGGTAACATCTGAGTCACACTGTGATGCTTTTGACTACTGGGGGAAAGGCACACAAGTGACCGTCACAAGTAAGTACTTTATACGTTTTACCTCTAGCTGGTATTCTGTATATTTTTTATAGAAAAATCTTATGTCTCCTAAATTTTGCTTGTCTAGATATTAAATGTATGCATGTTACTAAACATTAGGCTATATTCCTTCCACATGTTATCCTGTTCCTGATTCATCCAGTTTTCATTAATATAGCACTCGGGTAAAATTACCAAACAATGTGAATATTGTTTATTAAAGCAGGGTCAATTACATTTAGACTATCTTCGCTAGTAGTTTCGTGGTTTATTGTATTTATAGTACTGTTTTCGTTATAGGCAGATTTTATAAACCTTCAGAACTTTCCAACTTAGAATAAAAAAAAAAAAAAAAAAAAAAGTCACTTCCAGAACTTTAAAAATTAGAATATTGTCAAAAGTAAATTACGTTTTAAATGTAACAAATCACTAGAAAACTCGAGTTATGAAATGATTGTTACTGCAGTCTTGAAAGAGACTTCATTTTGACACAGAGGGACTGGAATTTGTCGTTTAATATAAGGATTTCATGAATAAGCTAATATACAGACCGTATAAGTTGATTTAGTTCAGTCATCAAATCGATAATTCTTAGGCTTTCAATTGAAAAAATGAAGAACTAGATTTCCGCTAACGTAGCACTGTGATAGTTACTTTGACTACTGGGGAAAAGGCACACAAGTGACCGTCACAAGTAAGTCATTTTCTGCACAATATAATTGTTCAATTCAATTCAAGTTTATTTATATAGCGCTTTTGTCTACTTAATTATTAAATTAGGATTTTAATTAGATTTTGTTTCTGTGTATTGCATCAATAACTACATTAAAATAATAAAAAACAATATAAATGATAGCAATCTTTTGTGGTTTGTTGTTTGGACATATCACAAGATACACTTAAAATAAAGGTGCCTAAAAAGTTCTTCACATTGATGCCACAGAATAACCACAAATAACCATTTATTCAAAGATTCTTTAAAGAACCATTTCTTTCTTACCTTTTTATAACCTGAAGAACCTTTTTTGCCACAAATAATTTATATTAAATATTAAAACGTTTTTTTTTTTTTTTTTTTTCTTAAATATGTATCTGTATGTTTTTATAAATACCAAGTTAATATGCACAGTACACAGACAGTTATTATGTAAACACAATCTTTTATTCTGGATGCGAAAAATCGTTTAACAGTCCTAGTCAGAATGTTTATGTTTATTTATAGATGATAAGTTGACTACATGGTAATGATGTATATGAATGTAATGTTGAATGTACTCAAATGATGAAGAACAATTCGCTACATAACCAGTCATGCTAGCTTCTTTTAACTCGAGGAGTCTTGAAATTATCCTTAATCACATGTTTTTTTGTCAGACTGAAAACTCAAACAAACAAAAAATACAAATTCTCATTCTTGAATAATGTGGTTATGAACATTACATAACTGCAATAGTTAACATGAATAAACAACCAACAATACTTGGACAACACTTTCAATCTTGGTCATAGTTCCTTTTAACATTTACTAACATTTGAAATCAAACATGCTATCTGATAACATTCATTTACATTTTGTTCTAACTTGAACGACCGATAGTTGTATTAACGAACAAAGAAAAACTGACAAGGAGTAAAATTGCTTAAACAATATGTTAGGTAATGCTAGCTAAAACGAGTAATGTTCATTAGAAGAGAACATATTCTAAACTGTTTTTAAAATATTTAAGAATCACATCGCTTACACGGCATCTTGTGAATTTGTATATGCTTATAATTTCTAATGGTATATTTAAACTGGTTGGCTTCAGTAATGTGTGGGTGTGTCTTTCTTTAGGTGACTCTTCCATAGCACCAGCAGTCTTTATGATGTCTGATTGTAGTTCCTCTGGTCCTCGATTGCTTGGCTGTCTGGCCTCTGAGTTTTCCCCTGAAGAATCAGTCAGTTTCAGATGGACAGATGAGAGTGGAAAAGCTCTGACTGACTTTGTCCAGTATCCTACTGTAACAACTAATGAAAAAATGCTAAAACTCAGTCACATCTCGGTTACCAATGAGACACTGAAAAAAAGTATAACATGTGAAGCAGTGCACCCTTTGAAAACAGAAAAAAAGACATTCAGAGCAGGTAATTATAGACAAACACATAATGTTTCAAAGAACTTGATGAATAGATAAAGCTATTGAGTGTGTGGTGTATAGCAAATTGTAAGCTTACAACTGTTTTGTGTACTGAAAATGTAGAATGTCCTCCACATTGTTACACTGTCTCAAAAATATGTTGTTTTAGTTACAGCACAAGCCCCAACTGTGAGCGTGATTTCCGTTACAACTCAGAAAAGTACATCTGTCATGTGTGTTATTGAGGACTACTACCCAAAAGATGTCACTGTACAATGGAAACAAAATAATGTCATAATGCAGCAAAAGACAGAAATGGATTACATAAAAAATAAAGACACAAGTCATTACACAGCACTGAATCTTTATAAAGTCAACAGTGAGACATGGAACAAAAATATCGACTATACCTGTGAGGTCACACACATGGGCCAAGTTATATCTGATAAGAAAAACTTTAAAGGTAAATAGATGGCTCACTCACTTCTCACACTTGTCTTAAACATGAACCAAGTATGTGCATACACATAGCCCTAAATTAAACAGAAGTATGACATTATTGAATATTCTGTATACTTCCCTGTACACTGCACTGACTCTGAAGACACCAATAAAGAGAGAATTATTTGTCCACGATAAAGTAATCTTGCAGGCTGTTGTTTCTGGAAACGAACGCAGCTCAGTGGAACGTGCTTCAGTGTTATGCCAAATGGAGAATAAAGCAATAACATTACAAAAAGATGATGTTCCATCTCCCAAAGACATTTCAGAGTTTCGGATAATCTACAATGTCCCTGTTGATACAGAAAAATGGTTTGAAGGTAAAAGGATCACCTGTAGCATCAGTGACAAAAACATCAAGCAGGAGATCTATTTTAATAAAGGAGGTAAGTCACTTGTTCAGAATCACCTTGTGAGTTATCTTGTGTTATCTTTACTTCTTCGTATTGTTTTACAATTCTACCACTTCTTTCTAATTCAGATGCCAATACACCAAATGTTACCATTTATAGAGAAAACGTTAACAACACAGACCCTACACGTGTGTCTTTGGTCTGTGAGGTCACCAGTCCTAAACTTGGTGATGTCTACATCATGTGGAAAGAAGATAATGGAGAATATAAAGAGGGTTATACAAGTGCTCCAATCCGTCGAGAGGACTCCAGATCTGTCGTCAGCATTTATAAAGTGTCTAAAGAAGAGTTCACTAAAAACACAATCTCCTGTGCAGTCAAACATGCCAACAATGAAAAGCCAACATTGATATCAACAAGCCAAAGTAAATCTAATTGTCCTGCATGTCGTGTCTGCCCTTCCATTGATTATGCCTGAGTCTGACATGTTTTTGTCCTGTTGCTTTCTTAATTTGTTATCTTTCCTATCTTGTTGTGTGCGTTTTTTTCTACATATATGTTTGTATCACTGTACTACATGGGTCAACAACAATTACACCCAAAACTGTTAAAATTGAAAATGTCTTTGCATGTCAGGCGGAATGACATTAAGTGCAAGACAAACATCTATTTAAAACCCAACAGTAAATATTTGTGATGATGACCTATGTGAATGTGTGATACTTGTCTTCAATATGCTGATTTATGTTTTGTCCTATGTTTATTGTTTATTTTTCATGCAGTATGGCATTGTCATTTTACCTAAACTTAACATCCTAGCTTTTGTTTTTTCTCTTTTATGTGTCTTTCAAATATTACGGAATAAATCTGTGTGTTTGCATGTTTTAGTCCAGCATTTATTGGAGGCTTAAAAATCTCTGTGTGTGTGGTTCATTTAGTAAAAAAAATCTCTTTGTAGACACAACACTTAGTAATGCCAGAGATGTATAACCTTATCTGAAATCTACAATTTATATATAATTTTGCCATTTAATATAGACACAGGGTACATATTTTTTAAAGATATTGCATTGTAACTTGTGCATCGTTGAACTTTGTAACTTTAACAATTAATATAGTTTATATTTTAAAATATGCATTTGTAAACAAAGCTTATGCTGTTGCAGCAATGAACACATAAAAAACTAGTGCAATATTTAAAATGAATCTATACAGTACATACTGCATGGGCGTTATTTGCTCTTGTAACACAAACTAGACTTCTGGTCAAATTTCTTGGGCTTTAACTATAGGATGACTACACTGGACACTTTATTGGACGCTGTGTTCACATATATGTATTTTTTCCAGATGAACCTCCAGAACCTGAGACAGGCTTTGCATTGCACTGCAATGAAGATGTTTTAGAGGAGGATGAATTCAGAAGTCTCTGGTCTACTGCCACATCCTTCATCTTCCTCTTCCTCTTTTCTCTGACCTACAGCGCTCTACTCAGTCTATCTAAGGTAATCCACATATCAACAGAGTAGAGAGTTTTTAAATAAATCTATTCTGGATTACTGTTGTACACTGTACATACAGTATAATACTTGTTTACAGTATGTCATTTTAAATCCTGGGTTAGTACTACTGTTGTACACTCTACCAATGTTTTTCCTTGCATTATGTAACTGAATTGTTTTATACATGTCAAACAATCTGTCTTTCTTTTTCAGATAAAACAGTGAAAGAATATGACGACTAAGATGTTATATATGTGTACATTTATTTGAAATATAATCACTGTTATTAATACTTACACTTATACATTACACTGTTGTATATGAATATGTTCTCTCTCTCTCTCCCCCCCTCTCTCTGTGTTTGTTGTTCAGTTTTTAATTAAACATAGTGTACATGTAAAATCTCACTGAGATTACATTTGTAGACCTTTGAAGATATTGACAAACACGCAGTCAGTGTCACATTCATCTCTTTTATACTGGTCTTACACTGTTTACTTTAAATTAATCTTATTTTGTCATGTGAAAGAATTAGTAGTTGTTGTGTATTATAAAATAACTTCAATTTTAAGTAAACATTTTAGTTCCTTTCAATTAGGACCAAAAGTGAGCACAAATGAGATACTTTCTAGACATGCTGGAGTTAGAGTATTGCTGTTATCACAATAAAGGGTTTTTCTCTCCTCTCTTCTCTGTTGTAAAATTGAAATATTTTGTCTCAGGGGAAGAGTGTGACCACCAAAGCATAGCATTCATTGTGCACTGATGCACATCACACAAAGCATCTGCAAACTGTTGAAACCTCCAGGAAGTTGAGATATCTAACATAGAAAAATAAAACTTAGATTACCTAAAAACTGGTATCAGGAATGAACAACATATGACAATATAAAGCTTGATAGTTAAATAATTCCTCGGGAACAGCTAACGGTGGGCAACGTGCACATAGGGAGTTACATTATAGAAACACCGTCCTTTATTTACGTGACCAGATTTCCCGCTGCCAGTTCGTAAACGCAATACAGTAGGTTACTATTGACATATTTAAAACGTATTTCGGGGGCACGACTCTTATCAAACATGTTACATTTTGAGAAGAATAGGCAATGGTCTCATTCCCTAAGCATGCGTATGCACAAAAGTGTGCGTGAAACCGGCAAACGAACGTTCAACGTCGAGGTTTAAACCATTAAGCATCACAAAAAAACGAATGTGAGACTAACCAAATATGATGTTAACCTTATTAAAGCTCTAGGTGGAGTTTGTTTAACTATGACACCCGGATGTGTCAAAAACTGCACAGAACGTGCAGTGGAAATCGAAAATAATTTCTTCCCGGTGGGTTTAAGCATGGTCAAAGAGATTTATTTCTTGGTATTGAGACAATAGACAAGTAAGTGCCACCACAACCCGATTGCGCAAGGAAAACAGTAAATGGTAGGTGATAAAATAAATCCAGGTGAATTATATTAGGATTTGTTATTTATTCATACGTGCCAAATTTCCTTTTGCCAGCTGATGGCGTAATGATTCTATCTGAATCTTACCATGTAAAGAAAAAAGTATATGATAGGTGATAAAATGAATGCAGGTGACTAAAAGAAGGATTTGTTATTTATTTATAAGTGCAATGTTCCCTGTTGCCAGCTGGTGGCGCAATAACTATAAGTCCAAATGACAGGGATAGGTACACTGCCCAAATATGATGCTGACCTGTTTTAATCTCTATGAGCAGTTAAAAACAGTTAAAACATGCCATATTCCTGTTGCCATCAGGTGGCGCTATAACTGTATCTGAATTTTACCATGTAAAGAAAAAAGTATATGATAGGTGATAAAATGAATGCAGGTGACTAAAAGAAGGCTTTGTTATTTATTTATAAGTGCCATGTTTCATGTTTCTATCTGGTGGCGCAATAAATTTATCTGAATTTTACCATATAAAGAAAAAATTAAATGATAGGTGATAAAATGAATTCATGCGAATTATAGTAGGATTTGTAATTTATTTATACCTGCAATATGTCCTGTTGCCAGCTGGTGGCGCTATGACTGTATCTGAATTTTACCATGTAAAGAAAAAAGTATATGATAGGTGATAAAATGAATGCAGGTGACTTTAAAAAAGATTTTTTATTTATTTATAAGTGCAATGTTTCCTGTTGCCAGCTGGTGGCGCAATAACTATAAGTGAACACTGACATGGATATGTGTTCATACGAGGACTCTTATCAAGCATATGAAGTATGCGGCTGGTCGGACATTGTGTGCCTGAGTTACTATAGCTTCCTGTTCCATTGCATGCACTAGATAAGGCAGAAACCAGGGAAAGCTCTGGAGTGGATTGGAAGAGTTAACTCTGGTAGCAGTGATGATGTTATATATGCAGACTCAATGGAAAATTACTTCACTTTGAATGAGGACGTTTCTGCAAGTACACAGTATCTTGAAGCCAAGAGTTTGAGAGAAGAGGACAATGCTGTTTATTATGGTACTCGAGAGTCACAGTGACTGGATCTTATGAATCTGAAGCTCTACAAGATGAAGCTCTACAAGAACTGTCAACTATCAACTACACATATTAGGCTATAAACAGCACACTTCACATTATGATTATCAGATTTAGTCATTTAGCAGACGCTTTTATCCAAAGCGACTTACAGGTGGGGTAAACAATGGACAGCATAAGGACAACAAAAAGCATAAGTGCAATCAAAAAAAGAAGACAGGTCTCATATAACCTCAGTAATAAAAAAAAACAGGTTTTTAGAGTAGAAAAGAAATAGAAGTCAGAACCGATCAGTCAGGTGTTGACGGAGAGAGATGCGTTTTCAGACATCAAAGATGCTACTCTCAGAGATCTGTTTTCAGTGGCTACAGCGCAGATCCAGCGCCAGATCATTCCATAGGTGGAACCGATCCGGAGAAGGTACGTGAGAGAGATTTTTTACCTTTTTGGGATGGCATGACAAGACGTTGTTCGTTTGCAGAACGTAGGGATCTGGCGGGTACATATGTCTGCATTAGCGATTGAAGATAAGAGGGTGCCTGAACCAGTGGTGGTCTTGAAGGCCAGGAGCAGAGTCTTGAATTTGATGCGAGCGACTATAGGGAGCCAATGTAGCTTAATGAAGAGAGGACTGACGTGTGCTCTCTTCGGTTCATTAAAGATAACTCTTGCCGCAGCATTATGGATTATCTGTAGAGGTTTGGTTGTGCAAGCTGGAAGCCCACCCAGTAGCGCATTGCAGTAGTCCAGTCTGGACAGGACAAGAGCCTGGACTAGGACTTGCGTAGCATGCTCTGATAGGAAGGGTCTAATGTTCCTAATATTGTAGAGGATGAATCTACAGGACCTGGCGGTGCTGGTAACTTGATCTGTGAAGTTAAGCTGATCATCGATCACCACTCCCAGGTTTCTGGCCTTTCTGGAAGATGTGATGGTCGATGTTCCCAGTTGAATGGAGAGGTTGTGATGAGTCTTTGTGTTGGCCGGTATTACAAGCAGTTCTGTTTTTGTAAGGAGCAGCCGCAGGTGATGGCCAATCATTCAGAGCGAGATGTCGGCTAGGCATGCTGAGCGTGCAGAAACAGTCGGATCATCAGGCTGAAAAGACAGGTAGAGTGTGTATCATCCACATAACAGCACAGAGCCCTGAGGCACCCCTGTGTCGAGACCATTGTAGCACCATTCCGGAGACACCCATAGCCTTGAGGGTGGACAGGAGGATGTGATGGTTAACAGTGTCAAAGGCGGCAGAGAGATCCAGTAGGATAAGAACAGATGAGTTAGTGGAAGCTCTTTCCAGTCTCAGGGCTTCAATGACAGAGAGCAGCACAGTCTCAGTGGAATGACCGCTCTTGAAACCAGACTGGTTGCTGTCCAAGAGGTTGTTCTGGGTGAGAAAGGATGAGAGCTGGTTACGTTTTAGCAATGAGGGGAGGAGGGATACCGGTCTGTAGTTTTCTAACAGTGCAGGATTTAGAGTGGGTTTCTTCAGTAGTGGGGTGATACGGGCCTCTTTGAAGAGTGTAGGAAATGTACCAGTGGTGAGAGACGAGTTGATAATGTGGGTCAGAGTGGGAACAACCGATGGAGAGATGGCCTGGAGGAGATGAGTTGGGATGGGATCTAGGGGGCAGGTAGTCGGGTGGTTAGAAGAAATGACCTTAGAAACATCGTCTTCAGATAGGAGAGAGAACGAGGTAAGCAAGCATGTGTCTGGGGATTGGGCGTGGTCAAGAGACGGTGGCGCAGAGAATTGACTGCTGATGGTGGTCGTTTTCTTTACAAAGAAAGATGCAAAATCATCAGCTGTTAAATCCGACGGAGGTGAGGGGTTAGGCGGGCAAAGAAGGGCAGAAAAGGTTTTAAAGAGAGTACGAGGGTCAGGAGGAGAGTTGTTGATCTTAGCGTGGTAGTACTGGGTTTTCGCAGAGGAGACATCCGCGAACGATAACAGAAGCGAATCCAACTCCTCCAAGAAAAGTCCAAGCTGACCTGGGGGACGATAGATAACTACAACATGTGTTTTAACAGGGTAGTTTAATATTGATCTTAACATTTTAATTTTCTCTGTTCTTTTTCTATCATCCATCTTTAACTAAGTGTGACTTCATTGTGACTCCAGGTGAAATAGTAAATAATCTGTACAAATCTATATATTGTTTTTAGGCTGAAGTGCCGAAGTGATGCTCACATTATACAATATTGTAAATAAAAATCAGACGTTTCCTGATCTTTCAAAGGCCTCAAGTGCCCTTCTACAAACAATGCTGGAACTTAATAAAAACACATGTCTTGTTGCACCTTTTCCAGCACCATACTCAAATACAATCCAGTTCTTACTTCAGGACCCTTTGTCAAACGCTTCTCAAAATATCACATTTAACCACAGACCTCTTATAGCAGATGTTAATAGACCTACAGCAGCTTAAAAAAAAATATTTTCAATCAGCCTAAAAAGCTGTAAGTAAACTGTAAGACTTCCTGAAAGCCAGAAAATACATCCTCTAAAATAAGGTATTAATAAGGTGTTAATTAAGAAAGTAAAAAAAAAACAGTATATGTTAGATTTTAACAGCATGTGAGAACAATGTAATGGCAATATCAAGAATGCTAACATTTTATGCCAGGAGAAATTTTCAATGCAAAAAGAATTGACATAAACAGCACGTGAGTGTACTATAGGGAGATATATTATTTACAGTCTGCAAGGTGACTCCAGACTGAGTTGGATGTTTTGGTCCAACCTTCATTATTTATCAAACATCTGCTAGAGGGGAGGCTATGCATAAACACATTAACATTGATGCTCCCCAATAGACAATTGTTATGAACTACACAGGAGAACCCAATTGCAGGCAGCGACAAGGGGAATCAAGGGGTTAACAAAGGATTTATTTAACAAAACAAAAGCCCACAATGGGGTAAAACAATATATAAGAACTGGGGGAGGATGGCTAGACAAGATTAAACACCACTAGACAATAAACCAATAAACTTACATAGGCTAGGACTCAGTGTTATCTAGGATTTGAAGAGTACAAGGCACAAGATACAAACACACGCAACAAACGAGCACAGGACAAAGAACACGAGGATATTTTAAAGGGAGACAGACAAAGGATAATTAACAAGGAGCAGGTGCTGGTAATGAAACACTCAGGGAAGGTTAACAAGGAAACGAGATGGCGGGAACAAAGGCACGGACCGGAGAGAGAGTATTGAAGGCCGATAGGGCCAACATCTCTCTCTCACATAAATCATAAGGCTTCGTCATGAATCCGCCTCAAGACCAGAAATAGGCAAGACATGAAGGCAGACCCATGACAGCAATACTTGATTTTATTTCTGTCAAAGTATTTGTCAGTAAGGTTTTTAATCAAAATCCCTAAAGAAATGGTCCTGAAAAGCATGTGTTTTTTAATAGCATTATTAGTCATTATTGACAGTAAGTAAGATGTAACAAAGACGCTGAGGTGGATTTAGAATCCATATGCGGCAGTTTATTAAGAAAGTAGAATAAACAGAGTCGAGTAGACAGGCAGAGGGTCAATACTAATAAGACTGTCTGACATACAACAAACATAGGGTAAATCCAAAGGCAAAGCTGAATAGGCAGGCAATGGGTCAAATCCAGAAACATCAGTCGCACCATGCAAACAAAACAAAGGGGTAATCCAAGTAATCAACGAAACAGATATCCAGGCAGAATCATACACACATAAACAGGTAGAGAGTACAGGAATATGCTTGGTAAAGCAGATATACTGGCATTACTTCACAATGAGATCCCAAGCGGTCTCAGACTACGGCCCTGTCCCAAATGGTGCACTCCGGTCTTGTGGACCTCCTCCGAGTCCACACTTGGTGACGTCAGGAAGTGCAGAGCTATAGGGCACTAGGAACGAGTCCACAAGGGAACGTGGAAGTGCATTTTGGGACAGACTTGAGATCATCACGCCAGAAAGAGCAAGCGGTGCTTTCTAATCACTATCACGGTACTTTGTTGTCATTCACTGATCAGTCTGCGCAGCACCGCGTGAAGTCGACTACACTTGTCCCATTGTTGTTATTTGTGAGAATTGGGACAGGAGCTGCCTGTTTTTATAGTTCTGTATTTTATATGTTGATGTGCCACCCGAGTAATATGCAATAGAAAGTTATGTTTGAAATGCATTCGTTTGGCATGAAGTAAATGCAACTAATTATGTATATTTATTTATTTGTATACACTATACTTAATGTGCATAATGTGTTCTTAATATGCATATATGTTGTTATTTAATATATCTGTAATACAGAAGCTGTGTTGTTCAGCTTTACAGAGCCCAGAGACTCGTAGACTTGGCGAGCATGCGCAATTTAAGTCCACGAGACTGCAAGTCCTCATGAAGTGCGCCATTTAGGATAGGGGCTAAATAGTCACCAAACAGGAAGTGAATGCAGAGGCAGCAGAGGGGGTGGAATGGAGTTAGTACAGGTGACGGCTCCCTCTACTGGCTGGGTGTTCCATAAGATTTGTTTTGTAAGTGTATGTATTTACTGAACATAGATAGACTGTAAATTTATCTTAATGTTTATTATTATAGAAATGTGCTGTAATCTTTCATTTATTTTACCTCATAGACTGTGAAGGTCAGACACTGACCGAGTCTGAGCCAGTCATCATCAGACCTGGGAACAACCATGTACTGATCTGTACCTTTTCTGGGATTGCTGTTGACAATGCAGCTATTTCATGGATTTCAAGGGCTTGAATGGATCTTAAATGTTTCAACTCCAAGTGGCACTGACATATTACTCTAAAACTGTTGAGGGCAGATTTACCATCTCCAGAGACAACAGGAAACTGCAGGTGTATCTGCACATGACAAATCTACAAGCTGAAGACACTGCTGTGTATTACTGTGCCCAAAGAAACACAATAACACAAGAGGCTTGCAGTACATAAACTCAATATCTTTTAGAGAAACTACAATGACAATTTCATTTTACACAAATACCAGGACCTTCAGCATGCACTGGGACGGTTTGCAGCCGAGTGTGAAGCGGCTGGGATGAGAATCAGCACCTCCAAATCTGAGGCCATGGTTCTCAGTCAGAAAAGGGTGGCTTGCCCACTTCAGGTTGGTGGAGAGTTCCTGCCTCAAGTGGAGGAGTTCAAGTATCTTGGGGTCTTGTTCACGAGTGAGGGAAGGATGGAACGGGAGATAGACAGACTGATCGGTCCGGGGGGCGCGCGGACACTCTCCCGGGGGGGGCGCGAGTAGCCTACAGGATGGGAGGGAAAAAACCTGAAAAAAAAAATTTGCAATTTTTTTTTTTATCACTAAACTACTGTCATAAAAAGTTATAGTTTTGTATATACATAACTCCTGATAAAATTTTAAATGTGTTTGGACTGATATAAAAAAAAGAGTTTTGAACAAATTTGATTGGTTTGTGGATAGTGAGCGCAAATGCAGGTGATAAGCGGTTTATTAAGCGAGTCATTGAGTCGTTCATTCAAACGATTCGTTCAAACGGCCGATTCATCAAGAATGAGACAGATGTTTTTGCATGGGTCATTGAATCTTTGACTCAACCGATTCGTTCAAAACACTGAATCATTCAAAACACGATTGAGTGTTGCTGTGAGATGCGCTATGCTGTGATCTTTGTTTGGATTCATCGGATCTATTTTCTCTGCTAAAATAGACCAAAACAGTCATTATTTCGTCTAAAATGTAAGTGACTTAATATTATTAACTTGTTTGTTGATCTGTCATATGAAATCAGTGTCACATTTTCAATCGTGAGGTGATGGTAAATTAAGTGCAAAATCCATAGACGACAAAAGATCTTTCATTCGGGAGAACCACCTCTGTTTTGGATGTTTGAAGAAGGGGCACATCACCAAAAATTGCAAAAGACGACACACGTGTGGTACGTGTGGCCTACGCCACCCAACTTGCTTACATGAAGAACGAGACAAAAACAATGTGAGGACACTAAAGTCAAATCCTTATGTAGAACACTCAAGTCAAGAAATACAAACTGTTATGTCTCATGCCTTGACCCAACATGCTTCTGCAACCTCTAGTATTGTTCCTGTCTTCATCTCTGCTGTAGAGGACCCCCAAAATGAAATTCTTACATATGCGCTAATTGATACTCAGAGCGATATGACTTTCATTTTAAAGGATTTCCTTTATGAGCTACATGTAAACTGTGAAGAAGTGAAGTTGAGGCTTAGCACTATGACTACTACTGATACACTCACTACCAGTCACAAGATCAGAGGCCTAAGGGTCAGAGGACTGCAAAGTGAGAAATGCATTCAGGTTCTACAAGCCTATACTTGCGATTTTATTCCAGTGGACAAGGCTTACATACCAACTAAAAAGACAGCATCGCAATGGCCTCACCTCAAGCACATAGCCCATGAGATACCTCCTCTTCAGAGCTGTGACATAGGGATGTTGATCGGATACGATTGTCCTTCAGCTTTAGCTCCTTTAGAGGTTATCACTGGCAGAAAACAAATATAGGATGGAGCATCATAGGTCGTTGTAATCCTCATCTTGACAGGCAAGGTAACCAAAGCTTTGTGCATCGAGTTTCAGTGAAAGAAGTGTCAGTCCCATCTGCAAACGATGTCCTAAAGGTATTAGAGTCAGACTTTAATGAGAAGCATCCGGAGGACAAACATGTGTCTCAAGAAGACATCCGGTTCATACGTCTTCTCAGTGATAACGTTCAGCACAAAGAGGATGGACATTATCAGCTCCCCCTTCCCTTCAGGAGTAGCAGCGCTCCTTTACTCCCCAACAACAAGAAGCTTGCCATGGCACGACTACAGCACCTAAAGAAAGACTGAAGAACAACCAAGAGTATTATGAAAGTTACAAAACCTTCATGCAGGAAATGTTCAACAAAGGAGAAGCGGAACCAGCTCCTACACTTTCTGAGGATGAAATAGCATGGTACATTCCCCATCATGGAGTTTACCACCCTCAAAAGCCAGGCAAGTTGAGAGTGGTGTTCGATTGCTCTGCAAAATTTTGTGGTGTTTCCCTTAATGACATACTCCTTACTGGCCCAGACTTGATTAACTCCTTGGTGGGAGTCCTTTTCCGTTTCAGGAGAGAAACAGTCGCTGTGACATGCAACATTGAAAAGATGTTCCATCAATTCTTTGTTCCCCCCGAAAGAAATTATCTGAGATTCTTATGGTGGGAGGACGGAGATCTGGGAAGAGAACCGCGAGAATACAGAATGGCCGTACATCTTTTCGGCGCAGCTTCGTCTCCTGGATGCGCCAATTTTGGCATTAAATACTTGGCAGAGCAATACAAGTCACAGTATCCCACAGCTGCATCTTTCATTCAAAAAAACTTCTACGTGGACGATGGCCTGATGTCTGTTCCTTCGATTCAGAAAGCTGAGAAGCTAATTGTTGAAGCCCAAACATTGTGCAAGCGTGGAGACTTACGTCTTCAGCTCTAATAAAAAGGAGGCTTTACATTGTGTAGATCCATCTGAATGGGCAATACCCACCAAACCGCTCAATCTCCATCCTGAGGCAACAGGATGTGTTCTTGGCATTCAGTGGGCTGTGAAGGACGATACGTTTAGATTTGATGTCAAACTGAAAGACCACCCTTCAACTTGTCGTGGAATCCTGTCTGTCACTGCTTCCTTGTATGACCCTCTGGGGTTTCTTTCCCCATTCCTTCTGAAAGGAAAGATAATTCTTCAGGAGCTCTGCCGTAGAAACATTGGTTGGGACGACCCCCTTCCAGAGGACATAATCCCATGGTGGGAGAAGTGGAAGAGTAGTCTTCAGGAGCTGAAGCATATCAGCATTCCGAGATGTTACCACCCACAAACCTTTAGTACCACCATTAGAACAGAACTGCACCACTTTTCAGATGCGAGCAATCTAGGTTATGGTGCATGCTCTTATCTTAGGTTCAAGAATGAAAGGGATGAGGTACACTGCAGTCTAGTAATGGCCAAGGCTAGAGTTACTCCCACAAAAACGTCTCGGTTACGTATGTAACCTCGGTTCCCTGATGGAGGGAACGAGACGTTGTGTCGAAGACGACAGATGGGGTTCGCACTTGAGAACCAATCAACTCTGACTACTATAGAAAAGGCCAATGAAATTTGGCGAATGAAATTTGCATGCCGGGCTCCGCCCCCGGATGTCCGGTATAAAAGGAAGCCGGCGTGCAGCATTCACTCACCTTTTGTTCTGAAGAGCCTGAGAGCCTCTCACGACTGCAGCAGAATACGATACGTGTTAGTGGCATAAGGGACACAACGTCTCGTTCCCTCCATCAGGGAACCGAGGTTACATACGTAACCGAGACGTTCCCTTTCTGTCGGTCTCTCGACGTTGTGTCGAAGACGACAGATGGGTTCTCTATGGAAAACGCCACAACGCTGTATCGCGTCACAATCTCTAGCGAAGCGACGGTAACAGGCCTGGGCGTGTCAGCTCGATGCTTTCGCGAAACTGTAACCTTCCAGTGTGGTGGTCGGGGGTTCCAGTGCTTTCTTGGAGAAAGATGGGAACAGCCCTGACCGGTAACCTTTCACGGACGGAGGCCTTATTTCTCTACTGGCGAGAGGCCGTCCGGCTCGGGTTTACACCGGGTAAGCGCAACTTCCTTAATTAGGGATGCGCTGCAGAGGCCACCTCCTACCCGTGGGCAGGAATACGGTGGATAAGGTATGGTCTCGTCCTTGGAGGACAACGCATGGAACGTGCGGGCTGAGTAGTTAACCGCGAGGTGGAGGTCCACCTGGGGAAGCTCATGGGTTACCAGGAGTGGGAACCATATCATGAGGATACATCAGACGGAACAGCCCACGGGGGGGGGGGGGTGTTACAGGCGTCCGGTAGCACTAGCCAGGGGATGGCTCACATTTTATCCCGGCCTAAGGGGGAAGGCTGCTCTGCCCAGCCACCCCCAGGTGGTGCTTGCTTAGTGATGGATAGAATGCCTATTCTTAACCAAGTAAGAAGGGAAGCGGATAGGGTACCTGTCCTTAGCCAGAGTAAGGTAAGGAGAGAGGTAGATAGCACACTGACCCAGCCTCCTAGAGGGTGGGGTGATGCTTTCGCAGGCATACGCCCCGCCGGATGCCAGTCCTACATGTTGCCACGCAGGACGTGGGCTGACACCGGGTTTACGCTAGGGTTGTTTAACCCCTGCGAAGGTGTATGGGCGTAGCCCAACCCGCAGCTCTACAGATGTCTGCTAGAGAGGGCGCTTCTGCCAGTGCCCAGGAGGTGGCTATACCCCCTCCGTGGGCATGGGAGATTCTGAGATTGGAATGTC
The DNA here is from genome assembly GCA_006030095.1 of Triplophysa siluroides. Classification (NCBI taxonomy): domain Eukaryota; kingdom Metazoa; phylum Chordata; class Actinopteri; order Cypriniformes; family Nemacheilidae; genus Triplophysa; species Triplophysa siluroides. The sequence goes on from VCII01000644.1 coordinate 59,072, forward strand.
GTCATAACGGCATCCACGACTCAGTGCGCCAACCTCTGCTTGGAGACAGCCTTCCCCTCTGCTGTCCTCCAATACAGACAAGGAGCTGGTCAGAGCTACTGAGGCCCTGCGTGCGGTCCAGGACACAACACGGATGGGGTTGGGTCTTCCTCCCCAATGGGGAGCGCCTGCAAGTTCACCACTTTGCCCCGTCAGGAGTAGTGGGAACTTTTTGGGCACGCATCCGGGCCTGGGTCTCAAGATAACGTGAGAGCTACCAGGGCCGAATTCAAGGCAATCCGGGGACACAGAGGATGCTCGGAGGTGCCCTACCCTCTTGAAGGAAGCGAGCGCCATCAGGAGGGCCGTCTTACTCGGGTGAGGAAGATCGGAACCTCCGAGGGGCTCTTGGGGGGCCCAGAGGCCCCCCCGAGGACCCCTTAGGTCCCAAGAGGGTATGGAGCGGAGATGAGGCGGGAGCCGCCCTCTCGCACCCCTTAGCAACCTGGTGACCAGGTCGTGTCATCCTAGAAACTTCCCATCAACTGAGTTGTGATGAGTGGCGACAGCGACTACATACACACTCAGTGTGGAGGGAGATGTTAGTCTCCAGTCTCGTAAGAAGGACAACACAATCCTGATCGAGCACCTCAGTGGGTCTTTCTCGTTGAGAGAGACACCAGGACAAGAAGCGGCGCCGTCTAGAGGCGTGTAACCGCCCCGTAGATGGGGCCCTAGCCTGGGTGATGGTCTCCGCCATAGAGGGGGAGTAGCCAACTCAGGAACTTCTCGTCCCGTCTAGAGACCAGACATGGTGTTCCAGAGGTCTGATCTGGGATGCCAGAACGTGTCCTTCCCCTGAGAGAGCAGGTCCTCTGTCAGGGGAATGGGTCAGGGGAGTCGCTGTCCAGAGCATCAGCTCTGACGCCAAGTGCGGTTAGACCAGTGCGGTGTAACCAATAACACTTGGTGCTCCTCTTCCCTGGCCTTGCACAGTGTCTGTGCAAGGAGGCTCCTGGGGGGGGGAAGGTGTGCTTCCGCCCGTCCCGCGGTCAGCTGTGCGCAAGGATATCCGTGTCGAGAGCCTCGGACAGGGAGTACCAAGCGGCCTACGCGGGGGGTGGAGTCGCCACTCTCTACGAGGCATAAACTGACAAGAGAGCGCGTAGGCTGTCTAGTTCAGTTTGCCCGAGGTGAGTGTGGCCCACAGGGAACGGATCACCTGTTGACTCCACCGGAGAGGGCGTCGAGCAAGTTGTGTTAGCTGCTGTGAGCGAACGCCACCCTAAGATCTGATGTACGCTACAGCCGTAGTGCCGTCCTCGGACCAGCACGTGCTTGTCCTGCACGAGCGGCCGCAGCCTGCTCAGTGCAAGTAGCACTGCCCACAACTCCAATTGATATGCCAGCGCAGGTGGGGTTCGCCCAATGCCCCGCCTGCGTGCCCGTTACACACTGCACCGCACCCCTGCAGGGAGCGTCCGTCGTCACCACGACTTGCCTCATAACCTGCCCTGAGGGACCTTAGTCCGTCGAAAAAGTCATGGAAGACCAGGGGTTTTGGTGCGTCGGCCGCAGGGGTCATCACCATGCGCTGCTGCCGGTGTGCTACGCTCTCCTCGGAACTCGACTCTGAAGCCAGTGTTGGAGCGGTCTCATGTGCATCAACCCGAGGGTCTCACCCACGAGGACGCCATGCCCAGGAGCCTGAATCGTTTCAGGGGGACCGCAGTCTGCCTGAAATGTTCCAGGCAGTTCAACACCGGCTGGGCGCGTACTGCGGACAGTTGCGCCGACATGGTGACAGAGTTGAGTTCCCTACCGAGAAAGAGGATTGGGTGTCAGGACGCGCCTCTGCGTGAGCATCCTGAGCAGCAGCTTGTGAAGGTGCTTAGTACAGGGTACGCAGACCTCCGGGGCGCAACCCGCCGTCTTTCTTGGGAACGATGAAGTGCGGGTTGTAACCCACCGAACATCTTGGTTTGAGGGACGAACTCGATGCCTGTTTGCCAGAAGGGTGGTGACCTCTACCCGAAGTATGTAGGCGTCCCTAGCCTCAGACAGAGGGAGAGATGATGCCCCAAAACTTGGGAGAATCTCTGGCGAACTGGATCGAGTAACCAAGACGGACCGTCTGCCCTAGCCACCGAGACAGTGTGGGCAGCTCTCGAGCTCCCAGGGACTGTGACAGGGGACCAAGGGGACGGTGCTTCACCATTCCCATGGAGGGTGGTTCGATGGCTGGCGAGCTAACCCTGTCGCGGGGAGGGGCCCCGGAGGGAAGGTGGGCTCTGCCTACTTACCTGCCTGGCGGGACAGCTGCACGCACTGTCATTGAGAGTGGTAGCAGCTGTCGTGTGTGTACGACCCTACGCCTCGCCAGGGCGTGGGGTCGGGTTTGCCGGGCACAGTCCAGTGGAGTGCGATCGGCAGGAATGAACTCCCAGGGGAAACAGAAAACTCTCTGTGAGTAGTGGGCGCCAGGCCCTGAGAAGGGCCCGGCTTTGGTGACGAGGCAGGAGCCGTCCCGTACCGACTGATCAGAGCCGTAGCTGTGAAGGTCGGGCCCTATGTTGCTCCCCCTGGGGTCTTCCCGTCAGTGTCACTTCTCGTGAGAAGTTAGCTGACGGGGTGAGGTTTCCCCCTGAACCTCGACTTCCGGGTGCCACCTGCGGGGGCACAGTAACCGGAGCCGATGTGGAAGGGTCCTGGGCTGCCGGGAAACAGACATGACGTGAGATCTCGGAGGCTTGAGGGCGGCCGAGTCGCAGCGTGGTAAAAATGTGGCTAATCGCCACTCTGCTTCTTCACCGTCAAAACTGCTGAGCGCAGTCCTCGACGGTTACCAACAGCCCACCCTGCGAGACGGGTGTAACAAGAAAGCGGACTTTCTCGGTGTCACTCATCTGCGCAAGGTTCAGCCGGGGTGACTCTCCTGGACCACTTCCGTGGACATCGTCCGACCCAGGTCCGTGCCGCCACCTTGGTCGCTCCGTAGAGCGCTGTCAGTGGCGGCACAGAAAACCTGCATTATACCTGGGTCGGCCTTACCCTCGTGGAGCTCTCTCAACGCCCTGGCCTGGCGGACCTGCAGGATGGCCATGGCGTAGAGAGAGGAGGCAGCCCGGTCCGCGGCAGCGCAAGGCTTCGGCACCATAGATGTCGAAGTCCTACACGTGTTGGACGGTAGGCGTGGCCGATTCTCCCCAGGCGGTAGCCGTCTGCGGCACAGATGCACCACAGCCGCACGTTCCACCCGGGGGATCTCGACGTAGCCTTTGGCTGCCCCACCCTCGAGGGAAGTGAGGGAGCCGGAGCTGTTTCGACCGGAGCGGTCCGTGGAGCGCTCCTAGTTTTACACAGCTCCTCATGCACCTCCGGGAAACAAATGGCACCCGGGGTGGGCGCGGTTTGCACCGCGCTCCGCCCCCCCAGGAACCACGTATCCCCGGATTAGCATGGCTGACATCACTTCTGCTTCCTCCTGAGCTCGACCCCCCTGGGGGGGGAGCTCGGATTCGTCAGAGTCGGATGCCAGTCTCCCTCCGATGCTGCGAACGACATCTCATCTACGTCACACATCGTTTCCGAGTGCGTGCCTGAGGATCCGAACGGTATTCCACCGCCGGTTTGGGGAACGTTCAGAAGAGCGAATCGGGGTGCGATCGGCCCGTGAGCACTTGGCTGGCGGGTTTACGTTCGCAGAGTTCCCCATAACACTAACGCTGCTACGTGGGTGGTCATCGGGGCCGTAGCCACATATGTCACAGCCCGGGTAGCAGACGAAATGGTGGCTGGTTCCCGTAGGAAGACAGCCCCCCGTGACCGCAACTTCTGAGTGACAATCCGCCCGCAGTGCGGGCAGATGTGTCAACGAACGCTGCTTCAGTGTGCTGGACGCCCAGACACCTAATGCAGCGATCGTGTCCATCCCCCTCCTCGATGAGGGTGCCGCACCCAAGAGAACAGCGGGACATGCCGCGCTGGAAATTGCTCAGTCCTGAAAAGGACCTTTTAGAAATAATCTCTATCACCTCCGGAACCGCCGAGACGCCCAGGAGAAGGTCGCTGCAGGAAGGGACGATCCGCTGCTCTGCGTCGTAGATCCGGCGAAGTAGAAGAAGAATTCGTTGAATTCTTTTTGTTCGTAGTCATGAGCGAGGGCTCTGAAGAACAAAAGATGAGTGAATGCTGCACGCCGGCTTCCTTTTATACCGGACATCCGGGGGCGGAGCCCGGCATGCAAATTTCATTCGCCAAATTTCATTGGCCTTTTCTATAGTAGTCAGAGTTGATTGGTTCTCAAGGGCGAACCCCATCTGTCGTCTTCGACACAACGTCGAGAGACCGACAGAAAGGGAACTGACCTATAGACTTCTCCTGCCCTGAGGGCAGCACACTGTACTGTAAAACTGACCTATAGACCTCTCCTGCCCTGAGGGCAGCACACAGACTGTAAAACTGATCTATAGACCTCTCCTGAGGCAGCACACACTGTAAAACTGGACTTCTCCTGCCCTGAAGGCAGCACACAGACTGTAAAACTGACTTTTAGACTTCTCCTGCCCTGAGGGCAGCACACAGACTGTAAAACTGACCTATAGACTTCTCCTGCCCTGAGGGCAGCACACAGACTGTAGAACTGACCTTTACACCTCTCCTGCCCTGAGGGCAGCACACAGACTGTAAAACTGACCTATAGACCTAAGGCACGCTCTTATATTCACATATCAACATAGAAATGTAGACCATACAGCAATACCTGTCCTGATAACTGTCTGATTTGCAAAGACTTTGCAAATAACACACGTGCTCTCTGCGGATGACGGAAACCGCAGGTTCGCATGATTTCAGAGCTCGTAGTGTTAAACTATGTCTATGACTACTATCATCAACATTATCGCGGCGGACGGATACAACAATCGTTTAATAAATGCACTCGATTAAATAATAATGGCGCGCAATAGCGGAAGTGTCAGTCTTGTGCAAAACAAAGCAACTAAAGTTTAGATGATAAACTCAACTGGCTAGTTAATGAGGCTTTTCTAGTTCAAACGTGATCTCTATCATATAACCTGTTATGTTACTACTGATAATCTTTGTAATCAATTGACAAAAAAATATAGTACTTACCTTTGCAAATGTCTTCCGTCTCGCTATTGCTAATATCCGTTGATGCTTTTTTGAATGTCCCCGCAAAATATTGGGTCCCGCCTCCTCTATGATTTCATTGGTTGTCTCCGCGAACCAATGATTTTTCTTCCTGCCCTCAGAACACCTTTGAGTAAGTAAAACTCCTATCTGCTAACATTCACAGGTATGTACAAACCACAGGTAACATCCACAGGTAAATTTAATCCAAATAACAGGTAACATCCTGTGCGATAAAGATTGGTCCAACTAGTGCACAGAACATAATACAACTAGACTAGACTAACACCACAAGAGACAGGGTATATATAGTGTCCTGGAGATGAGGTAAGGAGTCAGACACTGACTTTGTCTGAACCTGTTGTCATTAAACAAACTGACCTGTAATGTCTTCAGCACTTGGAAGGCTTGGTTCAGATGAGCTCCTGGAAAAGAATTGGACTTTGTTGCTATCATTGATTATAACTGTAAGAAAATATTTTCTCTAGTGCTCAACTGTCACAATAGTATAAAGCAGGTGAGCTGTCAGGGTTCCTGATTAGTGTGTCATTGTTTCCTCTAATGTTGATGTTTTGTGATTTGTGAGCACATGGTGTGGTTGACAGCCTGACATGCGTTTTCTTGTAATTGTGTCGTGACCCCACCACCTTGTTACCTCCTCGTTATTGTTTCATTCTTCTGATGAACTTTAATTAAAATTTCAGTAGTGTTTAAACTAAAACCTTATTTTACATGGTCGAGTAATAAATGGCTTGTGCTGATTTGAGAAGAATGTCAATACTGTAATGGGGGGGTTTCACTAGAGCCGCCCAGTAGAAAAGAAAGAGGGGAGCTTCCGGGGTCAAGAAAGAGACAAAATAAAACTGACCAGTATCAGGACTGCATTTAACCCCCGCTGTACTGGACCAACAATATACTTGCATCTCTGCCAACATTGTCTGAGTGCAATCAGCAACTTTATAATTAAATAAAAACTAATGTAGTGCTCTAATTTAAGTGAATCACAAGATTTTTTTTTTTACAAAGGAGGCAACTCGCCCATTTAAAGAATCACCATTTGACTCCCTGTGTCATCTGTACTGGTCTTATTGTTTTACATATTTCATTACTTCAATTCAGATGCAAAAACGTTACCCTTTATGAACAAAACGTTGACAACACAGACCCTACACGTGTGTCTTTGGTCTGTGAGGTCACCAGTCCTTAACTTGGTGATGTCTATATGTGGACAGTAGGTAATCGAGGATATGGGTGGTTATTACAGGGCTCTAATCCGAGGACTCCACATCTGTCGTCAGCATTTATAAAGTGTCTAAAGAAGAATACGGAAAACACACAATCTCCTGTGCAGTCAAACATGCCGACATGGACCTAAACAAGATGCCTTTAACAAAATCAACAACACAAAGTAAATTAAAATGTCCTCTCTGCCCTACTGATTATTGTTTGATATTTTCAATATGATTAAGTTTTTGTTTTACTTGGTCAGGTTAAAAAATTTAACTAAAAAACAAAACAAATTTTATATTTTGCTCCTATGAATGTGTGATGCTGTTATGATGGTATGTTAATTTCTGTTTTGTTCTGTTCTCATTGTATCACTTTATTTTCATGCAGTTTAAAGTTGTAATTTTCATGATCATGGAAACTTAAGCTGCTTTTTACACTGTGTATTTTGTGGCAAAATACATATTGCCACAATTAATTTTTAAATATGTAAAATAAACTTATGGTGGTATTTTTGTATTAATTTTATAATTCAAAATGAATGTCAACAATGCACGTGCAGTATACATGGAAACTGTATACTTATGTAACACAAACAAACTATAGCAGTAGGAGTTATTGAGCTTTAAAAGGTTTTGTATGGTGGTAGAACTTAAAGTTGTGTTTATAGTCTCGGTCTAAAATCAGCCTCTTCTTCCATTTCATAACTGTCCACACCAAGACAATGGCTACATTTTAGTTTAAAATAAATTGACTTAACATAGCTTCGAAAAAATTACAGTAGTGTTAATATAAACTTACAGCAAAGAAATGTGCCGTGTCCATGAAGAGTTGTGTGTTTCAGTTGTTTGTCCATTGTGTGGACCAGGATTGTGAGGAGCAGCCAGTGGCCCCCACAATGGAGATTATTAAACATACTGTCCACAATGATTCTTATTTGAAGATGTAAAAATGCAAAAGGGTTTGGGGATATAGTATACAGTACAAAAATATTTTTTCTATGGCAAATCCCAATAAAAGATATGACCTGAGTGCATGTAAGTGCTAAAGCAAACATGGAAATAGTGCATTACTTTATCCGCAAAACCTCTTCAGGAAGTTAACTATTGATGTAGTTTATGTAACTTATAACTTTTTTGTTTTTGTTGTCCATGTAGTGCGAGTTATAGAAGATATGAACAATTCCTGTTTCTCTGAAGTCACAGGCACATGAAAGAACATAGATCATTTATCTTAAACTAGCTTGTATTAATGATATAAATGTGCTTTTGCTGAAAGTCATAAGGTAGCCTACTGTAACTGTGTCACAATCGTTTTGATCATTTGAATCTTTGCTGAACTACTCGAGTCTTATTAAAGTGATGTGTTCGTGTATTGTTTATGGTGAAAATTCACATTGGAATTTAAATTTAAGTGAACAATTTCAACATTAAAGCATATAAGTGAAGTCGGTTATAGCGGCGTTTTTCAGCAATTCATATAGTGTATATAGTGTGAAGTATATTCATTTACTTTCACTATTAATGAACATCATACTGTAGCATTGTTTCACAGAAGCTCACAAATAACCTACTTTTTGGTTTGAGCTTCATTTGCTCTTTGATGATGATCAGTGCTCAACGTAATTTGTCAAGAATACCACCATACAGGTGACATGATGCATTGGTTTTTGCACATGTGTATACCACAGTGATGGCTGGGGGGCACTGTGACAAAGTCCCATACAAACACTTCCAACTAATGTGTACTGTATGTTTGATACCAAAAATTATTAAAAACATAACTTTGTCTGAATTATAGTAAAACAGAAACTTCTATGTTGTTGTCTGCTATCAAATAAACTCTCATAAATTTGTACTTAATCATTTTACCTAAGATAATCTGGTTTGTTTTGAAACAATGAAAGTGCAAAAGTAAGCTTCTCTTCTCTGCTGCCTTAACAAGATTTGGAAGTGTAAATGTCTTACTCTATAGACTGCTTGCTGGAGCTTGACAGCCCAGTCCAGCCTGCCCACTTGTTGTGTAGAACAAAACCACACAATTTTTGCAGTGTAACTCCTTTTTTGTTGTGATGGGCAAACTGTTTTGCTATATTGCTAACCAAACAAAATAGCCTAAAATGTTAAAGGTCCCATTCCCTGCAATCCCATTTTTCAACATTTAGTTAGTGTGTAATGTTTCTTTTAGAGAATTAACAATACCTGCAAAATGATAAAGCTCAAAGTTCAGTGCCAAGCGAGATATTGTCTTTAACATAATCGCTTTTCAAGGACTACAGAGAACAGCTGGATCGGACTACACCCCTCTACTTCCAGGGTACATGATGTCACTATTCCGAGTGCTTTTAATAACCTCCGCCCAAAGGAATACACCAAAAAAGGGGTGAGGCCTTCCTTAGAGAAGAGGAAGAGCCGCTGGAGTAGTGTTTGGTTATCAGAGATTGTAAACATTTGACTGAGCTACACGCTAAACTACTTTCACTTTCCTCACTGTCCTACAGCTGGTAATAAGAATTCAGCTACACACAGTCCAAGATAACTAACAGTCAAATAACAGCTTCCATGACTTTAAAATCGGCTGTGAAAGCTGTTCTGTGTAATACACTGATATTGTGTGTGTGTGCGCATATAACAACACAAAGTAAATCAAAATGTCCTGCATGTCCTTACTGCCCTGTTAATTATTCATGATATTATCAATATGATTACATGTTTATTCTCATTTAGTCTGACATGCTCTTGTCTTGTTGTATCTTTGCTATCTAGTTGTGTGCATTTCTCTAGATGTTTGTATCACTGTATTGCATGGGTCAAACACCAGTGCTAAATTTCAATCCAAACTATAAATTGAAACTGTTATTGAATACCAGGTGGAATGACAAGTTAAGTTAAGTTGATTAAGTGCAAGACAAATATCTATTTAAAACACAAGAGCAAATATTTCTGATGACCTTGTGTGATACCTGTCTTCAATATGTTAAATTGTGTCAAAACATGTTAAATGTGTTTATTGTGTGTCACTGCTGCTTTTCATGCTGCCTGTTGTCGTTTTTACGCTGACTGAAATTTAAAATGCATTTCACGCCAGAGCACTTTCTTGCAAAGTTTTGTTTTTGGTGTTGAATGTTTATTTCTGTTTGCTTTTACATTTCTTTCTAACATTAGGTAATAAATCTATGTGTCTGCATGAATTAGTCCAGCATTTATTGGAGGCTTAAAAACCTGCTTCATTTAGTACTAAAAGTCATGGGTATATTTTGGAGAGACAGCACCTAGAGAGAGCACTTAAATCTAGTCTAATCCTAATATCTATTAATTAGAATGTGTATTAGAGTATTTAATGTAGACATAAATGCACATTTTGTATTGCACAAATATTGCATTGTAACATTAATTAACCTTAATCAATTAACAATTAATTATATATTTTGTTATATTAAAAACTTAGTCTAATTTAAATTGAAACGTAAACCAAAAAAGCTTAAGGAAACAAAGCGTACACAGTAATGTACACATAATGGTGGTGGTATTTTTGTATACCATGTCAACATCCATCCATCCATCCATCCATTTTCTACCGCTTGTCCGAACTACCTCGGGTCACGGGGAGCCTGCGCCTATCTCAGGAGTCATCGGGCATCAAGGCAGGATACACCCTGGATGGAGTGCCAACCCATCGCAGGGCACACACACTCACTCATTCACTCACGCACTCACACCCTACGGACAATTTTTCCAGAGATGCCAATCAACCTACCATGCATGTCTTTGGACCAGGGGAGGAAACCGGAGTACCCGGAGGAAACCCCCGAGGCACGGGGAGAACATGCAAACTCCACACAACACAAGTCGGAAGCGGGAATCGAACCCCCAACCCTGGAGGTGTGAGGCGAACGTGCTAACCACTAAGCCACCGTGCCCCCCTGCCCATGTCAACATACAACACTAATAACCATAGGACAAATCAAATCTATTATTTGTATTGGACACTTTGTTTCCTGTACATACTGTTCACGTAGATGTATTTTTCCAGATGAGCCTCCAGAACCTGAGACAGGCTTTGCATTGCACTGCAATGAAGATGTTTTAGAGGAGGATGAGTTCAGAAGTCTCTGGTCTACTGCCACATCCTTCATCTTCCTCTTCCTCTTTTCTCTGACCTACAGCGCTCTACTCAGTCTATCTAAAGTAATCCACATATCAACAGAGTAGAGAGTTTTAAAATAAATCTATTCTGGATTACTGTTGTACACTGTACATACATTGTAATACTTTTTTTTTATTTGTAATAATTTTAAATAATTATCGTCTTTCTTTTTTTCAAATGAAGCAGTGAGAAATACCAAGCATCAAAGTTTTATTTCAGCTGTTTCATTATGATCTCAATATATGACATGGTCTTACTCAGTCAATATTAAAGATATCCAGGTGATATTTTCACACAATGTACTTCACATTATGTAGAAAACAGAAAAAAAACTTCAGCTGGGTCTTGATAACAGGGTCACATATAACTCAGATTTTGTTTTTTTCATATGGAATAACTTAATGATAAATGTTATATTGTCAAAGCTTTAACACATTATTTAAAGATTTTGTATATTGGTAGTTGAAATTTCTGACCAAGGAATTAAAATACGGTAGACTACACACATGCCATATTTTCTAGAGTGTGAGTATCACTATTATCACAAAGAATTTTTCTCAGCTTGATGTGATACAGTTTACAGTTATCTCAACAATTAATGATGTTACTATGGATTTATGAACTGAACTGTAAACTGTTAATTAGCTGTAACACATATATTCACTCCCAGTGTACAAAATAAAAGCTTACAAAAATTCACAAATTTTGATTGCTGCATTAATTACAGCCCATGTTATTCAGGCTTGTAGTGATAAAAAGTGTTTTTGAATTTCTGCATCGAAACCCTTTCATTTTAAGAAAATGTTTCCACTTTTCAAAGAGCATTGGAGAGGAGTTCTGTGTAAAATTCTGTGTAAAATTTATCTCCAGTAATATTAAAATGTGTTATAGGGTATACCTCTGTGTCTAACTCCACATGCAAGAGATGTGTTTTGGTTCCCCTTCAGTTGGTCTCTCGACGTTGTGTTGAGAGACGACTGGGGTTTGATCTTGAGAACCTATCATCTCCGAGAGGAATTTCTAAACGCCAATAGGATTGGCGAATGGCCCGCCCACGCCAGTCTCCGCCCCGTGCATACGGGTATAAAAGGAAGATGGGGGCGGTCATTCACTTACCTTTTGTTCTTCGGAACTAGTGCAATTTATGTTGCATGTTATTATTTTCGAGAGTGTTTCTTCTCCTGCCGGTGCGACGCGGAAGCAGCGGATCCCTTCTCGTGACGGCCTTCCACTCGACATTTCGGCAAGTTACCACAGAGCCTATTCTAAAAGAGCATATTTCTCCAGCTGTTGAGCATGTCTCGCAGCTGTGTCCTTAGGTGCGGCAGACTCATCCCCGAGTCAGACGGCCATGAAACCCGCATCACATGTTTGGGCAACAAGCATGCTGAAGCCGGTTTCGTTGATATGATATGTTCTGTCTGCGAGGACATGTCTATCAAGGTGTTGCGGTCACGGCTGGCGACGTTCTTCGGGACTGTTGCCGCCAACCCTCGCTTGTCAGGCGAGTCTGACTGCCGCTTCGGCGAGGTCGACTGCCTTGACGAGCAGCAGGGGTGATATGGGGATCTCTATGGATGTCGCTCCGCCAGCTCCGGCTCGGCGGACCGCCCATACCCCAGTTCGCTCAGCTGGTGCGTCCCCGATGGGTGGCGGTTGACCGTTCCATAGCGGGAAGGCTCGTAAACGGGATGAGGAAGAAATCTCTGTCGCGGCATCGGACAGCTGCCTACTGGCATCTGACGCGGACGATCTCTCCGAGCTCCCGCCCACAAGCGGTAGAGCTCGTGATGGGAACCGACGCGGAGATGTCGGCCGTGCTAGCCCGGGCGGCCGCGAGCATCGGGTTGAGGTGCGTCACGCCCTCCCTGAAGCGCTCGCGGCTGAATGAACGGTTTCTGGGCGGGGCGTGGTGAAAAACCGCGAACCACCCAGGTGCCGTTCTCCCGGAGGTGCATGAGGAGCTCACGAGGTCGTGGAATGCGCCCCTTTCGGCGCGTTCCACACTCGTGAGCTCTACAGCTGTGACTTCCCTGGAGGGCGGAGCGGCACGAGCCTATGTTGACGTCCCCCAGGTGGAGCGTGCTGTAGAGGTGCACCTGTGCCCGCAGACGGCTGCCACCTGGGGGCGTCGACCTAGACTCCCGTCCAGAGCGTGTAGGCTCTCCTCGATATTTGGGTCGAGGGCTTATAACGCTGCTGGACAGGCTGCTTCCGCCCTCCGCGCCATTGCGATCCTCCAGGTCTTTCGGGGGACACCGAAAGATCCTTTTGGAGACACCGTGGAGGACGTCGTTAGTTCTCCGCTGTGCAGAAGCAGACTAGGGCAATACCGCAGATATTGCCTCGCCGCGGCATGACCACCCACAGGTCGTCACGTCCCCGAGCGCAGCCTGCTTCCCGACAGCCCCGCCCCTCCGCAGTGGTGCCTCCGGCGCAGGGCCCCCCAGAGGACAGCCCGCCCGAGACGCAGACCAATGCGGAGGAGAGCGACCCCCCCCCGTCAGCAGCCCGCAAGGGAGGACCCCAAGCGGCCCTGACGGGACGAACCCGGGAAACATTGGGTCCGACTCTGCCATTCTTCGCGGTATCGGGGCGAGACGCTACCTGCTGCGTCTCCATCAAGTCCGGGCCTTTCCTAGGGCCCAGCACCCACCTATTCATTAAGAGAGTTGTCTCCCTGGGTTCCCTTCCTCCACAGCACCCTCAAGCAGACGGTGGTGAGGATGGATAGCGCGGCCGAACACAACCTCCACTCGACGTTGGTCGACCAGCGCCACAAAGCAGGTGAGTCAACAGAGCCGTCAACCTCCCCCATGGTGCGAGGTGACCGTTCCATCAGCCATAGAACCAGCCCTCCCAGGTATGGTGAAGGAGATCGCCCCTCTGACCCCATTGTCACGGTGCATCAGCCCGTCACGGTGGCTGGAGAGGACGATCCATCTCGGTTATACGATCCAGTTCGCCATGCGCCCACTTAAGTCTCGGGGCATTCCGTTCACCTCGGTGCGAGGAGGAATGCCCCCGCACTTCGGAGGAGGTCGCCCCCCGCCGGCGAACATAGGGTCGATTCCGTCCCGATAACCGAGATGTCCTTGGGGTTACACCCATACTTCATAGTGTCTGAAAAAAGGGGGGCGGGGCAGCGCCCCATCTTGGATCTGCATCTCCTAAACAGGCACCTCCGGCTGCAGTTTAGGATCTTGACGCAGGTGTACATCTTGGCTTCAATTCGTCACCAGGATTGGTTCGTGGCAATCGACCTGAAGGATGCATATGTCATCCTCCCTCGGCACCGACCGTTATGCGGTTTGTGTTCGAGGGAAGAGCGTGGCAATACAGCATCCAACCCTTCGGTCTGGCCCTGCCTCCTCGGGTTTGTATAAACTCAGTGAGGCCGTCTTGTCCCCTCCGGGTACAGGCGTGCGAATTCTCAACTGTCTCGACGACTGTTGCCATAGGCACACTCGTGAGATATTGGGTACGCAAGGGACCTCGTGCTTCGGCACCTAGACCGTCTCGGGCCTCAGGTCAACTGGGATAAGAGCCTGCTCACCCTAACGCTGAGCACCTCTTCTCTCGGTATGGAACTAGACTCTGTCTGGATATCAGCGGCTCACTGCGAGCACGCACAGTCAGTGCTGCACTACCTGGCACGGATCAGGTAGGGTCCAGCGGTCCTACCGAAACACTTCGGAGGCTCCTGGGGCATATGACATCCTCGGGGGGTACCCCGCTCAGGTTGATGTCCATGTGACCGCTTCAGCACTGGCTTCAGAGTCGGTTCCAGGATCGGCGTGGCACCCCGACGCTAGGCGGATGACGGTACGCCTCAGTGCCGGTGCACCCTCATTCCTGGTCAGATTTGACCCTTCCGAGCAGGGGTTCCGCTCGGCAGGTCGAGGCGCGTCGTGGTACGGCTGACGCCTCCCTGAAGGGATGAGGGGCAGTGTGCAACGGGCACGCAGTAGCGGACTGGACGGGTCCCAACTGTGACGGCATATTGTGCCTGGAGTTGTTGACTGTCCTCTGGCACTGAGGAGGCTGTTGCCCCTAGTGCAGGACTTATGTGCTAGTCTGGTCGGACAGCACATTTCGCCGTGGCGTACTCAATCGAGGGCGGCACACGCTCAAGGCGAAAGTCGCAACCCGCCCGACGCCTCCCCTGTGGAGTCATCAAGTCTCTGCAAGCACATTCATGCTGGAGAACCTGCACCGGACAGCCTATGCGCTCTCTCAGCAGGGAACTCCCCGTGGAGAATGGCGACTCCATCTCCGCGCAGTTCGGCTTGATGGGAGCAGTTCGGCAGGACACTGCCTGAACCCCACCCATCCTCGCTTGGGCCTCCCTGACCGAGGGTTCCCTCGGCAGGGACACCCTAGCGCACAGCTGACCGCGGGACAAGAGGAGACCTCCCCCCAGTGAGCCTCAGGGAGGGTCAGGGAGAGCGGCACCAAGTCCTGCGAGTTGCGCCGTCCTGGCCCAACCAGACTTGGTTCCCAGACCTGATGGTCTGATGACAGCCCCCCTGACCAATTCCCCTGACGATCTCTCGCAGGGGAAGGGCACGGTGTGGCCCCCTTTCCAGGCCTCTGGATCCTCCATGCCTGGTCCTTGGACGGGACGAGGAGAGTTTGGGCGGCTTGCCGCCGACGGCCCATTAGACCATCCGGCTGGCTAGAGCCCCCGCCATGCAGCTTATGGGAGTGGCGTCTCTTCTCATCCTGGTGTTCCTCCCAAGGAGAGAACCCACGGAGTTGCCGATCAGGATAGTGTTGACATTTTTACAACAGAGACTAGAGAGTAACCTCTCCTCGTCCACATTGAAGTGTGTGTAGCCGCTTAGCCGCTCAGCACGATCATGTGGAGGGTAAGTTTCTCGGTCACCAGGTTCCTCTAGGTGCGAGGAGGGTAAATCCACCTCGCACACCCTCTTGAGCGTTCGAGCCCCTCGGAGACGCCTCTCTTCCTCGGGTACGATGAAGACTGCGCTCCTGACGGCGCTCGCTCCATCAAGAGGATGGGGAACCTCCAGGCTTCCGTGTCCTCGGGGTGCCTAGAATTGGCCCTGGTAACTATCTGGTAACTATCACGTGATCCTGAGACCCAGGCCCAGTTACGTGCCCAAGGTTCCCATCATTATTTCCGTCAGATGATGAGCCTGCAGGCGCTCCCCTCCGGGAGAAAGACCCAACCTCTGCGTGCTGTGTCCTATGCGCATACCGCGTGGTTTCATGACCGCACACAGAGCCCTTAGAGCTCTGAGCAGCCGTTGTCTGTTCCAGAGACAGCCCAGGGGAGGACTGTCTCCAACAGAGTTGGTGCGCTGGAATGCATTGACCGAGGGCGCCACTCTGGCAGACATATGCAGTGCTGCGGGTTGGGCTATGCCCAGTACCTTCATGAGGTTTGCAACCTCTGAGTGGAACAGGTGTCTTTCCTGCATGCGCTCTCCCCATGGGAAGACCATGCCTTATACCTCCACATGTACCTCCCCACGTGGCAGGATGTGGGATCCGCAACACACTCTTCTAGAGAGAGTAGGGTTTTTCCCAGTGCGGCCTGGAAGGGACCTCGTTACAGGGGTAACGCCACCTTCCGTGATGACCATCAGTAGAAGCTTCTTAGTATGTCTGATACTGAATCCACTGGAAGATAACATCTCGCGATAGCGCTCAGTCTTGACTCGCAAGGCCAGTCACTCCGCTGGAGATCGTAATGCGGCGTAGTGCCGTGGCGTGTGTAGATACTTCCCCAGTCGTGTCTCAACACAACGTCGAGAGACCGACTGAAGGGGAACGTCTCGGTTACGTATGTAACCTCTGTTCCCTGATGGAGGGAACGAGACGTTGTGTCTTCATGCCACATCACTGCGCCGACCCGCTGCAGTGACCGAGAAACTCTCTCTCAGGTTCCTCAGCACAAAGGTGAGTGAATGACCGCCGCCATCTTCCTTTTCCGGGAGAATTGCCCAATAAGGGACTAAGAAAAGTACAAATATTAAACTGTGTGGACCGCTTGCTGGAGCTGTTTGGAGCTTTACAATCTGATCCAGTATTTTGTGTAATATGGAACAAAGCTGTACAACGTTTGCTATGTAGCACCTTTTGTGTGCTGCCTGGCATAATGTTTTTGTTACACTGCTAAACAAACAAAATAGCCTTAAAACAAAAGCTAACTAAAACCATATTAGTAACTTGTGTAATCAATTAATATTTATGCTGGGCTGCATCACAGTGGGGTGGGACGCACAATGACTGAACATAATACAATAACCCCAGTGAGTATCTTACATGTCATTAATTGTCTCAAATAATTATTTTAACTCTTGTCACTGCAGTGCTCGGGTTAAGAATTAACATAGCATTACATTTTTATGATCCAAACATAATTTTTTCAGGGTCAATCCTTAATATCACATTATCACGGTGCCTACATATGGAAATAAAAGATAAATAAAACTTCTCTCTTCTCTTTCTTTTTTCACATATCATACTACCCTTTCTCTGCTTGATGCACTTTTTTTCTGTTGTTGTATTTGAATGGTTTGTCTCTAGGGAAGAGGGTGAAGTACCTCAGTGCTTCAGTGCACATTAATACAACAGCTGCAAACCGTTGTGAACTCAAGGAAACTTAGATGTCAAGTAATGTCAGCAGACTGTAGTCCCTATAACATGTGTGCACATCTATGTGTCCGTTATAATCTACAAAAGAGTGATTTGATTCTTGGTACAAAACATTTTTAATGCCAACCACAAGGGCCAGGAAAATCGAATTTTCAAACTTTCATGGTCTACACATCCTTTTCTTCTTCCATTTATTCTCGTGAATTTATTTCTTTATCACTCATAAATCCCCCTTTTTATGCACAGAAAATTCATAATAGCTGTGTGAATAATTCAGTACACTGATGTTTCTTCTGCTATTCAACACTTACATGTCATGAAACAACACATGAGAATGGGGCCTTAGTATTAATAAATAAAATGTTATATAGTTATCAATATAAATTAAATAAATGAAAGTAATTACCAAGTACTTGAGTTATGAAAAATTCACTTTATTTTGGTGTATGTATAATTCTTTGAAAACACTGATCTTAGGGTTAAGAAATGTATAATACGTTTTACTACAATTACAAGTATTGTTACATGTTATGTTTTTGTTCTGAAATTTGACCTACACACAAAAATATGAAAGATTTGAGGATGAAGGTTTTTGTACATCAGATAACATCTGATGTCACACTGTGATGCTTTTGACTACTGGGGGAAAGGCACACAAGTGACCGTCACAAGTAAGTACTTTATATCTCTTTTACCTCTAGCTGGTATTCTGTATATTTTTTATTTAAAAATCTTATGTCTCCTAAAGTTTGCTTGTCTAGATATTAAATGTATGCATGCATCTAAATATTAGGCTATATACCTTCCACATGTTATCCTGTTCCTGATTCATCCAGTTTTCACTAATATAGCACTCGGGTAAAATTACCAAACACTAGTATTTTCGCGGTTTATTGTCATTATCTATAGTACTGTTTTCATTATAGGCAGATTTTATAAACCTTCAGAATTTACCAACTTAGAATTTAAAAATGTAAAAAAATAAATAAAAGTAACTTCCAGAACTTTAAAAATTAGAATATTTTCAAAAGTAAATTACGTTTTAGATGTTACAAATCACTAGAAAACTTGTTCAAATGTTCATTACTGCAGTCTTGAAAGCAGTTTCATTTTGACACAGAGGGACTGGAATTTGTCCTTCAATATTAGGATCTAATTAATAAACTAAAATACAGACCTTATAAGTTGATTTAGTTTAGTCATCAAAAACGATAATTCTTAGGCTTTATATTTAAAAAATGAAGAACTAGATATTTGTGCATTCAGTGTCAGCTAATGTAGCACTGTGATAGTTACTTTGACTACTGGGGAAAAGGCACACAAGTGACCATCACAAGTAAGTAATTTTCTGCACAATATAATTGTCTACTTAATTATTAAATTTGGATTTTAATTAGATTTTGTTTCTGTGTATTGCATCAATAACTACATGAAAAGAATGAAAAACAATATAAATGGTAGCAATCTTTTGTGGTTTGCTGTTTGGACATATCACAAGATACACTTAAAATAAAGGTGCCTAAAAGGTTCTTCACAGTGATCCCATAGAATAATCACCAAGAACCATTCAGTCAAAGATTCTTTAAAGAACCATTTCTATCTTACCTTTTTATAACCTGAAGAACCTTTTCTTCTTTATGGAACCATTTAGACAAAAACATTTATTCTGTGGCGTCGTGATGCACCTTTATTTTTAAGAGTCTAAATATATTGTAAAATTCTCAACAGTCATGCCAAGACTTGTGTCTAGGTGACTTTTTGGATACCAATTTAACTAAATAGAATAAGGCTGTCAAACGATTAAGAATATATGTCTGTGTACTGTGCATATTCATTTTGTATTTCTAAAAACATACACACACTTGTATTGTGTATATATTTAGGAAATGTTTACTTATTTATATTTATCAATAATTAAAATGATATTAAAACGTTTATTAATAAAAAAAACATCTTAAATATATGGATCTGTATGGTTTTATAAATACCAAGTTAAAATGCACAGTACACAGACATTTATTATGTAACAACAATCTTTTATTCTGGATGCGATTTATTGTTTAACAGCCCTAGTCTGAATGTTTATGTTTATAGTTTATTACTAATATGTTTATTAGTGGACTACATGCTAATGATGTATATGAATTTAATGTTGAATGTACTCAAATGATGAAGAACAATTCGCTACAAATAACCAGTCATGCCAGCTTCTTTTAACTCGAGGTGTCTTGAAATTATCCTTAATCACATGTTTTATGTCACCCCGTTAACTAAAACAAACAAAAAATACAAATAGTCATTCTACAGGTGAATAATGTGGTTCTATTTATTACCATTAGATAACTACAATAGTTAACATTAACAAACTACAAACAATACTTGGACAACACTTTAAATATTGGTCAAAGTCCTTTTTAACATTTACTAACATTTGAAATCAAACATGCTATCTGATAACATTCATTTACATTTTGTTCTAATTGAACGACCGATAGTTGTATTAACGAACAAAGAAAAACTGACAAGGAGTAAAATTGCTTAAACAATATGTTATGTAATGCTAGCTAAAACGAGTAATGTTAATTAAAAGAAAACATAATCTAAACTGTTTTTAAAATATTTAAGAATCACATCGCTTACACGGCATCTTGTGAATTTGTATATGCTTATAATTTCTAATGGTATATTTAAACTGGTTGGCTTCAGTAATGTGTGGGTGTGTCTTTTTTTAGGTCACACTTCCATAGCACCAGCAGTCTTTATGATGTCTGATTGTAGTTCCTCTGGTCCTCGATTGCTTGGCTGTCTGGCCTCTGAGTTTTCCCCTGAAGAATCAGTCAGTTTCAGATGGACAGATGAGAGTGGAAAAGCTCTGACTGACTTTGTCCAGTATCCTACAGTAAAATCAAATGAAAAAATGCTAAAACTCAGTCACATCTCGGTTACCAATGAGAACCTGAAAAAAAGTATAACATGTGAAGCAGTGCACCCTTTGAAAACAGAAAAAAAGACATTCAGAGCAGGTAATTATAGACAAACACATAATGTTTCAAAGAACTTGATGAATAGATAAAGCTATTGAGTGTGTAGTATATAGCTAATTGTAAGCTTACAACTGTTTTGTGTACTGAAAATGTAGAATGTCCTCCACATTGTTACACTGTCTCAAAAATACGTTGTTTTTGTTACAGCACAATCCCCAACTGTGAGCGTGATTTCTGTTACAACTCAGAAAAGTACATCTGTCATGTGTGTTATTGAGGACTACTACCCAAAAGACGTCACTGTACAATGGAAACAAAATAATGTCATAATGCAGCAAAAGACAGAAATGGAGTGCAAAACACAAGACACAGGTCTTTATACAGCACTGAATCTTTATAAAGTCAACAGTGAGACATGGAACAAAAATATCGACTATACCTGTGAGGTCAAACACATGGGCCAAGTTATATCTGATAATAAAAACTTCAAAGGTAAATAGATGGCTCACTCACTTCTTACACTTGTCTTAAACATGAACCAAGTATGTGCATACACATAGGCCTAAATTAAACAGAAGTATGACATTAATTGATATTTCTGTATACTTCCCTGTAGCAACACTTGCACTGACTCTGATGACACCAATACAGAGAGAATTATTTGTCCACAATAAAGTAATCTTGCAGGCTGTTGTTTCTGGAAATGAACGCAACTCAGTGGAAAGTGCTTCAGTGTTATGCCAAATGGAGAATAAAGCAATAACATTACAAAAAGATGATGTTCCATCTCCCAAAGACATTTCAGAGTTTCGGATAATCTACAATGTCCCTGTTGATACAAAACAATGGTTGAAGGTAAAAGGATCACCTGTAGCATCAGTGACAAAAACATCAAGCAGGAGATCTATTTTAATAAAGGAGGTAAGTCACTTGTTCAGAATCACCTTGTGAGTTATCATGTGTTATCTTTACTTGTATTGTTTTACAATTCTACCACTTCTTTTTAATTCAGATGCCAATACACCAAATGTTACCATTTATAGTGAAAAAGTTAACAACACAGATCCTACACGTGTGTCTTTGGTCTGTGAGGTCACCAGTCCTAAACTTGGTGATGTCTACATCATGTGGAAAGATAATGGAGAATATAAAGAGGGTTATACAAGTGCTCCAATCCGTCGAGAGGACTCCAGATCTGTCGTTAGCATTTATAAAGTGTCTAAAGAAGAATTCAGTAAAAACACAATCTCCTGTGCAGTCAAACATGACAACAATGAAAATCCAACATTGAAATCAACAAGCCAAAGTAAATCAAAATGTCCTGCACGTCGTGTCTGCTCTTCCATTGATTATGCCGTGGCCTGACATGTTTTTGTCCTGTTGCTTTCTTAATTTGTTATCTTTCCTATCTTGTTGTGTGCGTTTTTTTCTACATAAATGTTTGTATCACTGTACTACATGGGTCAACAACAATTACACCCAAAACTGTTAAAATTGAAAATGTCTTTGCATGTCAGGCGGAATGACATTAAGTGCAAGACAAACATCCATTTAAAACCCAACAGTAAATATTTGTGATGATGACCTATGTGAATGTGTGATACTTGTCTTCAATATGCTGATTTATGTTTTGTCCTATGTTTATTGTTTATTTTTCATGCAGTATGGCATTGTCATTTTACCTAAACTTAACATCCTAGCTTTTGTTTTTTCTCTTTTATGTGTCTTTCAAATATTAAGGAATAAATCTGTGTGTTTGCATGTTTTAGTCCAGCATTTATTGGAGGCTTAAAAATCTCTGTGTGTGTGTGGTTCATTTAGTAAAAAAAAACCCTATGTATGTTTTGTAGACACAACACTTAGTAATGCCAGAGATGTATAACCTAATCTGAAATCTACAATTTATATATAATTTTGCCATTTAATATAGACACAGGGTAATTTGTTTTTTTAAGATATTGCATTGTAACTTGTGCATCGTTGAACTTTGTAACTTTAACAATTAATATAGCTTATATTTTAAAATATGCATTTGTAAACGATGCTGTTGCAGCAATGAACACATAAAAAACTAGTGCAATATTTAAAATGAATCTATACATACTGCATGGGCGTTATTTGCTCTTGTAACACAAGCTAGACTTCTGGTCAAATTTCTTGGGCTTTAACTATAGGATGACTACACTGGACACTGTATTGGACGCTGTGTTCACACACATGTATTTTTTCCAGATGAGCCTCCAGAACCTGAGACAGGCTTTGCATTGCAATGCAATGAAGATGTTTTAGAGGAGGATGAGTTCAGAAGTCTCTGGTCTACTGCCACATCCTTCATCTTCCTCTTCCTCTTTTCTCTGACCTACAGCGCTCTACTCAGTCTATCTAAGGTAAAGAGAGAGTTTTAAGAGAGTTTTTAAATAAATCTATTCTGGATTACTGTTGTACTGTCATGCAGTATAATACTTGTTTACAGTATGTCATTTTAAATAATTATTGACATATCAAAAAAATAGAGTATAGAGCATTTTAAATCCTGGGTTAGTACTACTGTTGTACACTCTACCAATGATTTTCCTTGCATTATGTAACTGAATTGTTTTATACATGTCAAACGATCATTACTGTCTTTCTTTTTCAGATAAAACAGTGAAAGAATATGACGACTATATATGTGTACATTTATTTGAAATATAATCACTGTTATTAATACTTACACTTATACATTACACTGTTGTATATGAATATTTTCTCTCTGTCTGTCTCTCTCTCTTTCTCACTCTCTCTGTGTTTGTTGTTCAGTTTTTAATTAAACATACTGTACATGTAAAATCTCACTGAGATTACATTTGTAGACCTTTGAAGATAATGACAAACATGCAGTCAGTGTCACATTCATCTATTTTTTACTGGTCTTACACTGTTTACTTTAAATTAATCTTATGTTGTCATGTGAAAGAATTAGTAGTTGTTGTGTATTATAAAATAACTTCAATTTTAAGTAAACATTTTAGTTCCTTTCAATTAGGACCAAAAGTGAGCACAAATGAGATACTTTCTAGACATGCTGGAGTTAGAGTATTGCTGTTATCACAAAAGGGTTTTTCTCTCCTCTCTTCTCTGTTGTAAAATTGAAATATTTTGTCTCAGGGGAACAGTGTGACCACCAAAGCATAGCATTCATTGTGCACTGATGCACATCACACAAAGCATCTGCAAACTGTTGAAACCTCCAGGAAGTTGAGATATCTAACACAAAAAAACTGAAAAATAAAACTTAGATTACCTAAAAACTGGTATCAGGAATGAACAACGTATGACAATATAAAGCTTGATATTAAATAATTCCTGATAAAAATAAATAAGGATACATAATTATAATATGTAAACAAGCACATTTGTTGGATATGTTTGTCGGATGTGTATTTTTGTATATCTTTTTATCCTCGTGCAGCACATTGGACAACAACAGTTGTATTAAATTGTGCTTTATAAATAAGAATAGAAATAAGAAACACAAGATCATTTTACACAAGATTACAAGAGTATGTCAATAATAGAATCATTTTTATGATCTGGGTGGATGATCATTAAATATACTCACTATTAAAATGGCAAATTAGGCTTGGTTTTAAATAGGCCTAATATAAAAAAATGAAGAGAGCGTGACCCACATGTGTTTGTGTGTCTGTACATTTCTAAATTAAATTTCAGGTAGGCTTGTGGATTTTTTTACGAATATAGTAACTCTAAAATATAAAAAAATCTAACTCTAAACTAACTCTTAATCCACCTGACATGGTCTATTAAAAAATGTGGTCTGGTAGACTGAGGTATTTATTTGAATAAAACCTCCCAATGGTATACCAGAGTTGTTTCCAAGAGTCAAAATTAGATCAGAGAAGATCTTTCTTAGTATTTAGGCCTCTTTCTTCCTTTGTTCTCACACCTGCAGAACTGAAACTGTGTTTACACTGATGGTTAATCTTCTTAGAAAGCTTTGAATGTTTCCTGCATGTTTTACAGTGTCCCATTAAGTAAAGCATATATGAAAGAAGGTTGACAATGTATTTCTTTTTAAGGTAGTGAAACTGAACATAACAGAAAAAAAATGTCCTTATGTTTCATCATGCTCAAAAACATTGCAAGTTCCGATACAGTCTTGAAAAAAGCATGTAGATATACTACACTTTCTGCATATTGCAGTTTATCAATGATGTCCCAACACACATGGATTAATAAAACTCCCTGTTACATAAACCAAGCAAACACTAAAATCATGAAATATCAGACTACCTATTTGAGATTAATACATTTAAATAGAAATTATTCCGTTTTGTCAAAGAGTTGCCTATTTTTGTCAGTATTACACATTGCAATTGTGTTTAAACAAAAAAACAAAGTGTTACATTAACTACTATACAGTGTGTGTAAGCAAAACTAAGGATTTCTAAAAGTATTTTTTTAATAAGCCCTTGTATTAAGTGCACATTCATTACAAAGCCTTTTACTAAAAATGAAATTAATCAAACAATCAAATACAGAATAAATGTAACTTTTTAGCTTTTCTAACCTTATACGGTAATGTTACTGAACTGAAGTAAAGTAAAGTAAAGTTCAGCTGGCAAGTGGTTAACAAAGCAGTATTGTTCGGTTTATAATTACATGTGTGTCAAAATGTAACATCTGAATATCTGCCTTCTTGACTAACACTATAACAAAAACATTAAAATAAGAAAACGTAAGACGAAAGTCATTGTGGCAACTTTTAAAAAACAAAAAGCATGCATGCTTAATTCTACTTCATACTTAGTTCATAAAGTTTTTTACTGGCGCCCCCGTGTGGTAAATATGAATAAATGATTCATCATAACGTTAGGGTTGCCACCTACACAGAAAAATAATTTGTACTTTAATTGTGCAGAAGTAGTGCTGAGGTCCAACTAAAGATATACTGAATTGAAACTATTGCAAGCATACTTTTGGTAGACTTTACATGTCTTTCATTAAATTAATGATATTATTAAAAAATCATACAATCCTTATCAAAAGTTACATTAAAACATTTTAGGCTTAATATTAAGAAATGTGCATTGTGTAAAAGTAGCACTCCAAATAAATATTAATTATAATTTTTATCAGTAAGTCTTAAGCCATATGTTAGTGAATATGTTAATACATTTAAATTATACTTGTATAAAATAAATTTCAAATGCATTGCTTTTTTACTAGGACATGTTTTCGGTAAAGTATTAAGATTGATGTTTGTAAATTTAAAGACCTTTTTTTTTTCCTTTTATTAAAAATGAGTGAGCCTTAAGGACGTCAATAAACTGATATGCTATTAATACTTAAGCAGTGCCTCTGTGCTGTCGCGGTAAGCGTCAGCCCTCGTGTTCAGCCTCCTCGTGTGAAGACCGACAAGTGTGAAGACCTGCGACTCTACCGAGCAAGGACACTGGCAAGGCATCAGTATATTTACCATACTTTGCTTTCATTTAATTGTCTACCAACATCATGTGTTTCAAGTTGATTCCTGTACTCCACCGTAGGCAGCGTTCACCCAAGACGCAAGGCACGACCCGCGCATTCTCACGCGCGTCCCATTCACACCCCCCCTTCTACACCTCTTCCTCTATCTATGGGTCTCTTGAACTGCCAGTCAGCTGTGAACAAGACTGACTTCATCCATGCATTTGCCAGCCAGTCTGATATTCACATTCTTGGTCTTACTGAGACTTGGATTCGTCCTGAAGACTCAGCCACACCGCTGCTCTCTCCACCATCTACTCCTTCTCTCACTCTCCCCGCCAAACCAGAAGAGGAAGAGGCACAGGTTTGCTTATCACCAATGACTGGAAATATTCCACACTATCTTCCCTATGTAACAACTATTCATTTGAATACCATGCCACTCAGCTCAGCGTTGTTGTAGTTTACCGCCCCCCAGGTCCTCTTCACAACTTCATTGAAGAGTTAGATGTGCTGCTCTCATCATTCCCGGAGGATAGCGGCCCCTCTTGTAGTCTTTGGGGACTTCAACATCCACCTGGAGAAACCCTATGCTTCTGACTTCCACACCCTCACTGCCTCGTTCGACCTCACGCGCCTCGTCACAGCCAGTACTCACAGATCTGGAAACCAGCTGGATCTCATCCACACCACAGATAACACCAGCTCGTGCCACCCCCTCCTGCCCCTGGCTGTCTGACATCATCCGTGAACAACGGTGTACACTCAGGGCTGCGGAAAGGAAATGGCGCAAGACCAAGAATCCTGCTGACCTAGGGGACTACCAGTCACTACTCTCCTCTTCTCTGCTAGTGTTACCACAGCTAAAATGTCTTTCTATACCACCAAGGTAAGCAATGCACCTAACATTTGACAGCTTTTCAAGACATTTAACTATCTTCTCTGCCCCAATCCTCCGCCGCTCACTTCATCATTGACTGCGTTCAATCAGGTGTCTTCCTACCTATCCCAGAACAAACTACTGGATGACAAGCAGTCTGGCTTCAAAACAAACCACTCCAGTCTGGCTTCAAGACTGCACTGCTATCGGTCACAGAAGCACTACGGCTAGCCAAGGCGGAATCTAAATCCTCGGTCCTGATTCTGCTAGACCTATCTGCAGCATTGACACTGTCAATCACCAGATACTGCTAGCAACCCTGTCATCGCTCGGAATCTCAGGCTCTCCCCTCCGCTGGTTCAAATCCTACCTCTCCAACAGATCCTTCAGGGTGTCACGGAGGGGCTCGCTGTCCAATGCTCACCACATGATCACTGGGGTCCCTCAGGGATCTGTGCTTGGACCGCTGCTTTTTTCCATCTACACGACATCCTTGGGACCCATCATACAGGCACATGGCTTCTCATATCACTGTTATGGTGAAGACACCCAGATCTACATCTCGTTTCACCCAGACGATACCACTATAGCAGCTCGCATTACAGCCTGCCTTGAGGACATCTCAGCTTGGATGAAAGGGCATCACCTCCAGCTGAACCCTGCCAAGACAGAACTACTCGTGTTTCCGGCACACCCTACGGTCTAACACGATCTCGACATCCATCTTGGCAATACCACAATCACTCCTTCCAAAACAGCCATGAACCTCGGAGTCATATTTGATGAACAGCTGTCCTTCAATGATCACATTGCAAAGACAACACGGTCATTCCGATACACCTTATTCAACATTAGAAAGGTCAGACCCTATCTCATGGAGCATGCGGCACAACTCCTTGTCCAGGCCCTGGTAATCTTAAGGTTGGACTACTGCAATGCTCTCCTTGCTGGTCTTCCTGCAAAGGCTATCAAACCGCTCCAGCTGGTTCAGAACGCAGCAGCACGCATAGTCTTCCAATAGCCCAAAAGGGCTCATGTGACTCCCCTTTTCCTCTCTCTCCACTGGCTACCGGTTGAAGCCCGTATCAGATTCAAGTCACTAATGCTTGCCTACAGGACTATCACTGCATCTGCACCGGCTTACTTTCACACCCTCCTGCACCCCTTACGCCCCATCAAGATCCCTCCGTTCAGCATACCAGCGGCGTCTTGTATTGCCTTCCCTTAAGGGCAGTAAATCCTTCTCCCACTCATTCTCATTCACAACTCCCTCCTGGTGGAACATTCTTCCTAACTCTGTCCACAACCACATCTCTCACAACATTGAAAAAACTACTTAAAATCCATCTCTTCTGTGAATACTTGACAGACAAATGAAAAAAAAAAAACTAACCCTTTCTCTCAACAGGTAGTGTTCTAGCTTTGGTTGAAACCAGTAACTTTGTATTGCACCTAATGTATTATGGCTCCTGTATGACATATCGCTTATTGCTCCTTAAACTCTTTGTAAGTCGCTTTGGATAAAAGCGTCTGCTAAATGACTAAATGTAAATGTGTTAAGAGCTGATAAAATTTGCATTTAGGAGATATAACCGTTCAAAACTGACAACCTTGCACATGCTCTCAAAAAAATAGCATGGGTAAAAGCTAGGAAAACAGATCTTAATGCAGATTGGCTTCGTTTTAGACGACTCCGCAATCCATGTATGGTAGCAATTAGTAAAGCTCAAGCTGAGTATTTCCTCACTCAAATATCAAAACATTTAAACAACTCATTAAATTTTGGAAAACTATTAAATCATTAAATGTAAATAGTACAGGTTTGGAACTACCTCCTTGAATTATAAAAGTCTCCAATAAAATCATTGATAAAGTTAAAATGCTTAATTCTTTTAATGAACATTTCATAGCTTTTGGTTTTCTGTTTGATACATCTAAGAATACCCAGATGAACCCTGCCATTGAACAACTGGGGGACTTACTGTATGTCTAGTGAAGTTTTTAGTTTTTCACCGATTACAAACTCTGAGTGTG